>JAHZMY010002920.1:0-15966 GCA_027743915.1 Seira sanloemensis | reverse complement strand
ATTTCTTCATATCATCGGAAGTTGAAATAGACCGTTAAAGGGCACTAAATGTAAAGAATTTGTCACCAAAGTCGGTCCTTTACTATTGTCTGCTTGCAGGGTTTATTTTAATTTAGTTTAGTCATCAAATTATTTTAAAATAATTTTTAAAATAAAATATGGTCTTAGATTAGGGAGCGAAAGCTTACGAGATTTGGCAAAATGATTATTTAAAAGTTCGACGAATGTATCAGTTCATCCACTTTGGTGTCAAATTCTGCCTTTGGCATTGGGACCAGTGGCTAACCATGGGTGGTTTTAAGTGGGACTTTGTCCCAGGGCAGGGCCCCCATAGGGCCCGGTTAAATGCGAAAGATGTAGGAAAAATGCCATTCATAGGAAAAATTTGCTCAATGCTTAGGTTTGGTCCACTTTGTAGCTGATAGAAAATGCACTCACTGATGCACAGTGATCGAAGGTAATGCATTGAGCGGACATTTGATTTCACCTAATGCCTGACTTTTCAAAGCACCTAGTTTGAAGCCCAAACACTGAATGATTTCAAATTTAGTATGAATTAATTGCTTATTTTATAAGCTATCTGATCGTGTCAAAATTATAGTTCTGCAGATTCGGATGGTTGAGTAACGTGTACTGAAAATTCAGCCGTTATGTGGAAAAAATGTCCGCTCAATGGATTACTTTGGATTACTGTGTGATGGTTGCCGTCAATGTGGTCGCAACTAATACTAGTTGATACTAAACTTTTTCTAATCAAATTCAATTTGTGGAATGTAAATTAGGGCACTGATATGTCAGCCAGTAGCATACATAAGTATTTCAATGACAAATTTTGGATATCAACTCAAGGGGCAGTTTGAGAATCCAACATTGAAAATATATCTACTTCCAATATTTGACAATGCCTTCTCTTGAAAGCCGTAACTTGTCATTCCACTAAGCGGCCAAATCGAGAATTGTAAGATTACTTGTGAATTAGTTGTGAGAAGTTCAATTTTTTACATTTTTGTTCCAAATTTTTATGTAGACTTGTAACTTATGACCTAGTGAATCTATCTGCAAAATGTGAGGCCAGCACTACAACTCATTTATTGACCGTTTTTGGAAAAAAGGTTTTATGGTAACCATTTCCGGACAAAGTTCAGCTAACGCCTATCACATACTCATAGAGCATGTACACGGTCCTAATACGGAATACACACGGTGTATACATGGTCCTAATGCCATATGCCGTTCAGCCGAAGTTGAACGTCGTCCGGGTTCGGAAGCTATGACGGTTTGAAAACTGCCTAATTTAATATTGAATATATAAATTGAATATTTTAAAGACATTACATTACTCAACCCATTATTACATTACAAATTAAGTATTTTTTATACTGTATGAGCCCTTTAAGTAATTCTTGCCCAGATTTGTTAAACTCATTTTAATTTTTCATACATTGTTTTAGCAACCCTGGTTGAATACGGTGAGAAGGCAATTTTCAAACCGTCATACCTTCCGAACTCGGACGAAGTTCAACTTCGGGTAAACGGCATTAGAACCGCATTTGAATGTTCTATGAGCATGTAGTAGCCGTTAACTGAACTTCGTCCGGAAACGGTTACCACAAAAACTTTTATTCCAGAAAACTAGGTAAAAAAAACAAGGTTTTATGATGATATTTTAAAAACGACTTGGAGTGCTCACCTCAAATTTAGCAGATAAATGCACCAGGTCACAAGCAACAAGTATTGAAAGAAGTTTGAACCAAAAATGTAAAAATATCGAACTTCTCATAAGTAAATGCCGGAATTCTCGATTTGGCCGCTTAGTGGATTCGCACGATAAATCGAAAATTGCACAATGCTCCCTAAGATTTTTAGAAACTTCAGTTAATAAAATCGCCTATCACTGTCTTCTGTACTTTCCTCACAAGTATATCACCAAACCCGGCGTCACACACTTACATATGTATTTGTAACGAAAATGTCTTACCAAATCGATCAGAAAGTATCTAATTAAGTAAAGTGGTGTCATGCGGCTAGATTGTTTTTGCAATGTGAATTCTATGTATTCTTGCTAGTACCCTTCATTATTTATTGCATCAAATGAGTACAAAAGCTGACGAATTGAATTGAAACACTTCAAATCGACTTCCATGATTCACACTTGCCTGCTTTGTACACGCGTTCGTTTGGGAAATTCCAATCTTTAAGTAACGCTGATCGGACATTCGTATTGTTCTCAAATTTCGGGTTGTTTTTGGCGTAGCCATTCTATAAACTATACCATATGCCGATCCCAAGAGACGATGATAACCAATGACATCCAGGCCCAACCTTTATTTTGTGAACTCCGATCGGATATAACGACTTGGTGTTTACTGCTACGATAAATAGCACTTACTTGTTTATTTGGAACCGGGCTGGGGAGGAAACGGTACACAAAAGACAGCACACGATAGGAAGGCAAACATGTATCAGTCCGATCATGTAATCCGTTTTCAGGCGTTTTAACACTTTTCACATGCTAAATTGAGAAATATGTAATGCAGTGCAACCTTTATAACACGTATGGGACGTTTGAAAGAAAATACTGTTCATCCTTTACCCGAAAGTTCCCTAATGTTGAGAGTCGCCCTAGTATTATAAGCTTATCGATATACATAAATGTTTGTTCCGAGAAACGGGATGCGTGTAGTTTTATAGTTCGATGCCATTGGCTTGCGTCAGGTTGAGGACGTAAAGTACGTAACGCGAAAAAACCTGTCTGCCCCCTCCCTCATGTCACACCCGTATACATTGTAGGATAGGTAATGCTTAAGCTAGCATCCGAATATAGAGATCTCCTATATAGAGGTTCCACAGTAATTCCTTTATAGCGATGGTTTAAAACGGTTTCTATATAGACTGTAGCGTTGTGCTATGTAATATACGTACCATCACACATATACATATGTACGTCCATCAACAATGCAGGGATTTTTGGGTTTGAAGCAACAGAGGCAGCTGTCTCGATGAGCATACCCCAAGGGGAAAAACACTATGCTTTTAAAGAGGTATTGGTATAGAGAGAGTTGAAGTCTGAGAGTTGGACCGAGCTAGATAAGAGCAAAACGTAAACCACCCTGATATATAGGGAAAATGTATAAACTCGAAAATAAAGGCCGGATCCTTCAATCATCAATTCTAGCATGGCATATACCAAAATTGTAGAATCAATGAACAGAGAATGCGTTTTAAAGCATCACTACTGCCTACTACAAATTATTAGCGTTGTAGAAAGAACATTTCAGAAAGCGCGTTTACAATTCAACGTCTTTTTCTTTCATACGTGAACTCAGTGTGAATTTCGGACGTAAAAATACGTTCCTCTATGACGGGCAACATTTATAACGTCCAAAAAATTTCTCTCCGTAAATTGCGTACGTAAATTACCAATTGACTCAATGGAGCAAAATTTTTAAACATTATTACATTATTAGTATAGTTGAAGTTTACATATATAGAGTGAGTAGATCATAAAGAAAATTTCAGAGGGGAATAAAAGCTACCTCTTTAGAGCTACTATTATAAGGAGTATGCCTACATAAAGAGTTGGCTGTAATGGTTTCATTCAAATGCCTACGATAATGAAAGTGTGAAAACTGAATAAAAAATTTATAACAAGATGTATGTATACAAGAAATTCTTTTGGCGTACGTTAGGATACTTTACAGTATTAGCTTTTACAAAAAGTGTTTTGCACTATACTAAAGCTTAGCAAATTCTCTTGCATACTTTTTTGAAACAAATAAATAAAACCATGCCATACTTCAATATCCATTTTCGTTTCTCTATACAAAATGCCAGTGATGCCAAAGCACACCCAAGTAGCAAAACAGCAAATAGAACAACAATATTTCCTTTCATCGTGGGTTTTTCCAAGTCGAATGTTGGACGCCAATAGCTAGCTCTCAACGCTAGATAGCTAATCAGTTCCGTCCAGTGCCCCCAAAGATGCCCTTCCTTTGAAAGCTTGAATCTTTTGATGAGCTTTGGAGATAAGTTCCCTTGTAGTATAATCTGAATACTGTTGCCCCTAAGTTTACTAATCCCCAGCGGCTCCTCCCCGATATGCGCAGAATACTTTTGCTGGGCAAACAAGGTCTTTTGCATCTCACCGGCCATGTAATGAGGTAACAAAATTGCAGTTTTTTCACATTTCCTAACCTCCTCAAACAAAATATCTTTGATCTTTTCGTTTACAAGCTTTATTTGGTTCGCGAATTCCAGGTGAATTGCGTCGAAGTCTATTGGAGGCCCAACGCAGTAGTTGCCGTCACAATCTTCTCCTGCCCAATTCATTTCGGCGAGACCTTCTACCAGCGTCAAGGTTTTAGGATGTAACTTTGCATGCTCATTCAACGTCTTCATATGAACGTCGAAACTCGATAAATTCAGTTGATCGAGCTGCCTTGTTGTCGTCATATAAAATGTTTCTTTGTGTGGATCAACTTGTTTATAATAATGATCATTATGGGTGCTACCTGCACCAAATGATAAAATCATTCGTGTATATATCTTGATACTGATTCGTAACCAGCTCTTCAAGAGTATTGTATGGAACCAGACTTCGTCGAGATATTATGTTATACATGTTCTTATTTTTGTACCCGTTGCTCAGCACAATACCGGCCAGAAGAAACATGGCGAGCGGGAGTCTCAATCGAACGTTGTTAACAATTCCTTCCCGAAAGGGATCTCCTTGCTCTAAGAAGACTTTTAGTGTTGAAAGGGATGCATAATATATTTTTAACTCTTTGATGTTCTTAGGTGACACAATTCCTACAAAGTAAGTAAAAACGCAACTAGTAATAAAAATTAAGCCCCACACAACCTTGTCAAAAGCATTAAAAAGTTCTTGTATCGCAACAGGCTGGACACTCTTGACTTTACATGTGAGAAAGCGGAAACTTCTAAGGGTTTCCGCAAAACGCAAGGGGTAGCTAACAGTAGGATTATCACTGTTGAAGTCTATATCCATCGAAATAGTAGCCGTCGGTGTCAAGTACGGCATCAGATTTTGGCGTACCTCGCCGTTTTCGCAGTAGCAATTACGTTCATGCAGACTGTAGGCAAATACTTGAAGTATTACTTGAGCTACATGGGTGTACGCATGAACCATGTTTGCAAAGGAATCTTTAAAAGGCATATTTTCACAGCAAGTAAGTTGATTGTGGCAAAGTTTCCAATGATACCCAAAGCTGTTGTCATCCGTAGTGTCCATCGATAAGCTCCAGGCAACGTTGTAGGGAAGAAATTGAGAAATAGCGGTCATATTTGTAAGTGCTTCAAGCGATTTTAATGTAAAGCCGCAATCGCTTTTACGCAGCTGACAGAACGGAATAAGCTTAAGGGCACCGATGTGTGCTGTTCGATCAACTAATGTAGAAGTTTTATTTTGAGGTACATCAGCTATGGCAAACACCTCGTGTTTAGCATCTGGTATGAAGCCGAAGGTGTCCGCCATCCAGTTGAGAAAAAACGGAGTGTTTCGAACGGAAGTAATCTGATGATCCGTTAATGAAATTATCTTTAACGTTACAGCACTAGAAGGAAAATCATGTTCCATGTAATCGTACGATATGGGATAGTGAAATGCAGAAGTGTATTTAAAGTTCGTGGTGGGATTCTGAAACGTAGTGGGATATAGATGGAAATGGACCAGGCAATTCCACGGTTGTGTGTGTATTGAAAACGTCGTCATGTTCAATACAAGTCCTCTGCTATATTCAACCAAATTTGCCGTCAGCCCGGCATTCCCATACTCCAAATTGGGAACACTATAATACCGCGAACTGATTGACCTGTATCGCTGTAGATGTGTATACGAGTTGTTCATAGGTTGCGCCCTAGGAAGCCACACTAATGTCTTCAAGCGGTCCTTCTTGAATGCCATGAATATCTCAGGGGATCGTAGCAAGATGGGATTCGTTAACTCTGGAAGATTAACGAACTCATAATTGTCCAGAGCAATG
Source organism: Seira sanloemensis (assembly GCA_027743915.1). NCBI lineage: Eukaryota > Metazoa > Arthropoda > Collembola > Entomobryomorpha > Entomobryidae > Seira > Seira sanloemensis. The sequence goes on along the minus strand of JAHZMY010002920.1, from coordinate 9,964 downwards.
ACACAGTGCAAACCATCCCATTTACTGAGAAATTGGTCAAGGTTGTTTACAGACGGATATCCGACTGAATTTCGATAAACGAAGTGCAAATTAAACTTGGTTATGTCAATGGCACTTTCTAAATTTTTAGCTAGTAAGGGCTTCATGTGTAAGTCCTGGAGTGGGAGAAATCTTGTAATGTCGTTGATATTTGTGGCAGCAGTGATAAGAATCAGTTCATACGTTATAAGCCAAAGTTGTGAAATTCCATTCTTATATAGAAAGATCTGCATGATTTCTTCTACTGTTACGATTTCTCTAAGCGACTGAGATACTAAAATAAAATAACAATATACTCTGACAGCTTTTCGGACCATCTGGGGCGGTGCTGACTTAGTTAAGGAGTAACTGAGCAATGTACTTTTGATGGGCAGCAATCATGATCTTCCTATTTCTTGGATACCTGTCCACAGCGGGTTCCATGGAAACAAGGAGGCGGATTTCTTGACCAAAGAGGAAGCCTCTTGCAGTCAGACTTACTCACTGTGGGAAACAATGCGGGATGACCATAAAAGATGCTGGACAACTAAACGTCTGGCGTCCTTACCATCAAAACAATACCCAAAGATGTGTCTAGATTTGCCTAGGCAGTCCCTAAAACACTTTATATCAATTATAACTGGTGACTCTAGCTTAAACTTAAGCAGTGACCGGTGTGAACAATGCAACAACAGCGATTATGCGGAAACCGGTCTGCACTTTCTCGCAGAGTGTGGCAAGTTTACGCTTTTAAGATTTCAGATTTCCGGTGCTTCTAAAATGAACGCCGATGACATCCGTCAAGCTACCCCAACCAGTCTTCTGGAATTCATTAGACGTTCTGGTCGGCTTTGCCTGGGCCGTGTGTGGGGCTCACAGGCACCAAATTAATCTCACGCATGGGAATGTTTAACACCTGTATGGTATGAGGGCAGTTCACAATAATCCTATTTTTGGATTCAATGACTGAGGGATTTAACTTTTCAATAGTCCTATCATTCACGCTTAAAATACATACATACAAGGTATTTATGCACTATGCTTACACGAAACATGGTTGACTTACACCGACGACTTCTACCATCATGGCTTTGTTAGTCGATAAACAACACAAGCTCTTCCGCGAGTCTTGTAAATCAGGGAGAGTTGATTCCAATGATTGAATAGTGGGCGTTTCTTCAACACAACCTTGCAGTCCTGCACCTTACATTCAATATGTCAACCTCACCTGATCAAATGACGTGGATTTGAGTGTAAGCACTGTGTGCATAGACCCACAGTTATTTTACCAATTACAGATTTAGCGGGACATACGATACGCCAGGGAGAAATGTGTTTTGAGGTATCAGCATTTTAGTCAAACGGGTTAGGCCATTGGCGAAACGTCAATGTGATTGTAGTTGTCTGCATCCGTAGCTAAATTAGACTCTTAATATTGGGGTACTAAAGACTTTTAAGAAACCATCAGAATTCAAAAATGATCCAAGCCGAACACCGTTGCTGGTTTTTTTGTGTCGTCCGAATTCTTGTTGGGCGAATTTTAATGCGGAAACCGATTACGCCACAGTTTGGAGAACGTATACCACACAATGCACAATATTCTCCAGAATTCTAAAAACTTTATTTTGTCGAAGAAAATTTTATAGTGCTTTATAATTCTTCTGCAAATACTTTATTGATCAACAAAAAACGGTGCCAAGGGGTTACTTGTTTTTAAGGACAACAGAAACATGTCAGCCAAATCGATTAAAAATTTTCTAATTTTATAAAGTGGTGCCGGGCAGATAAACTGAGGCAAATGCTCCATTTTAACTTGATGTTTTGTGCGCACCGTCAAGTCCATGTTTGAATTGTATAAATACAATAATTTTTGCATCGACCCAGTCGTGCTTGCTTTCGGCACGTGTTCGTTGGGGTAATCCATTAAATAGGTTGCATTAATGTTACCCTTGAAAAATTGATACAACAAATTGTGGGTTGTTTATGATGTAGCTATTCAGTACATGACCGGATACCAACCCTGCAATAACCGACAAAGGAAAGCAATGACAACCAGACAATCGTCTTGTCTAGTAAACAGCAATCGGTTTTACAACGTTACATTTACATCCGAGACGAAAATTGCATGCATGTGTTTCTCAAAAAATTAAACGTCACGTTACTTTTAAGAACAAATGCTTTAAGAAACATATTAGACCCCAGTGTAGAACGTAACAATAAAGCTGGAGTGCAATTTTTATGAAAGTGTTACTACTGTGGCGTTCATAAACAGTTTTCGAGTCACAGGTTTTTTAAGGTACTGCTACAAAGGATTCCACAAACGACCACTAGATGTAACGTCCCACGAGATTTTATGGTTTCACTAGTCCCGACTGTTTAATTTCCGTGAGAAGTAGAGTGGGCTCCAGTTTAAGTTGATGGAAAGGGTGCGCGGAAAAGTTGTCTCCGATTAGGCTGAAATTTGCAGAAATATAGATTTTGACATGCAGAATCCGAATCCATAACATTAAGATACCCTTATCCACACTAGCGCCCCCTGGGGGCGTTTTAGGGAAAAATCAAAATTTTAAATTTGGCCTAATTTGGTATTTTAAAGCATGCTGATTATCGTGGTGTAGACCGTTTTCGGAAATTTTGACTCTGGCGCCCTCTGGAGGCCAAAAATCTTAAAATATTCAAATTTTTGATTTTCCTAAAAATTGGTAATTTGGTACATCTAAGCATGCTGATTAACCTGGTGAAGTTAGTTTTTCAAAACATTCGAAAAGTGGCGCCACCTATAACCTAAAAATCTCATTTTCCGCCGTTTCCGCCATTTTGGATGAAGTTTCTCCACATCAAACCTTGTGTTATTGGAAGTGCGTTGCTGCTGCTTTTGTCTCCTTCAGAATCTCCTCCAAATCAGCAGACGAAGTAGTAGCTGCCATTTCGACTTACTTCAGGCTGCTGGATTAAAGTAAATGTTCCTGGACAGGTCCAGGATACAAATAAAACAAGAGTTTCTACGATGTAATAAGGTATATCAAAGTTCAGTATTTTAAAATGTTTGTAGTAGCCGGAAATTGTTCCACCATGCATAATGTGCTGCTACATACCTTTTTGGAACACGGACACTATTAACTTATCGGTTTCAACAAAAATCTCTGTTATTTTGAAGTTCAACAAATGGTTACACAACACCAATTATCTGGTCTGGTTTGGTGTCTAAATGTCATACATATGTAACACAAGACAGGATGAACAAAAAGCAAACAGTGCAGGTAGGTCAATAAACAAAAGCCCGATGGGGCGAAGGGAGGAACATTGTGTTCATGTGTGCAGTAAATGAACAAAGGCAAGGCTAATGTTGCGGAGTGTCGCGAGATAATTATTTTCATGCATGGGGAAGTTCTTCCTTTCTTAAAGAAAGTTTCTTTCTATTGATAATCTTAACAGTCTTCGTTGAGTCTTTAGTGACGATCATACTTAATTGGCAAGTTTGTTTAGGGCGTTCACGCTCGAAATAGTGCATAAATAGATATTGTTAAAACATTTGTTCAATACTTTCTTTCCCTTTTAGGAATTTAACAAAACACGGATTATAATTTAAAGGGTGAGTTTGAATACATTTGAATATTTCCATCATATAAACATTTTGACAGGGAGTCCCCTCGCTGTGGGGACTCAAAACTCAAGACCTTGACCTGCTGTAAAATCACATGGTTTTTCTTACATTTACATAGACATACACTTGGATATTAAATACGACAATTTGACCACAAAACCATAAAACCACTTGCTTTAAATAAATTGCATCGAGCGAAAGAACCTGAAAATCATAAATAATTTTTGGGTTTACGGAAGTATTTGGAATCCATGGATGAAACAGAGATGAATAAATTAAATCGTTAGTCATTAACGATTTTATTAACTAAAATAATTAAATGTAATTAATGGGTTTCGTTAATTATTATTATTAATTGATTAATTCAAGAGGCGTAGATTAAATATTAATTGAAATTTAATTAATAAAGTCTCACATTTAACGTTAGACAGGTTTTTAACTGAATTTGAGGTCTAGATTCTCTGCATCAAAACGTAAGTATGACACCACTGTTACATTTATTGATGATTATTATAGTGATGGATTTTTTAAAATCTCTATCTTTGCAATTTTAAATTTATAATCACATATTATACACAAGTAACAAAAGAAGCGTGGAAGGAGAAGTTCATGAAACTTTTTTCTAGTTTCAGGCTTTAATATTGGCCATCTTCAATACATTCAAGTCTCGAGATAATTCAGTTCAACATGTTATGCCGCTGGAATACATGCATAAGTATTTATGATAATATCATGTAATTTATAGTAATTTAATGCAAGCGTAATGCAATGGGGGTGAAAATGAGACTGGTTTTTGGGATTAATCTTAATAATTCTTCTCATAAAATATATGATTTGTGTTTGACGAACCAGCGATTTCACTTTTACTTGTCTTCTACCATAATTATAAATTCCACTACATTTAATAATAACATGTTACTTATTAACTAAAAATTATTTTACTAAACTAAATCCCATTAACCAAATCATGAAGTAAATTAAATTAACAACTAATTTCAATTAACTGCTAATTATTAATTGTTCAATTTCAAAGGGCTCGTAAATAATTTATTGCTAATTTATTGAAGGGTTTAATAATTATTAACTAAATTTTAATTAACAACGTCGTTAATTAATCAACTCTGGTCTGATAGTCTGATAGAGATTATATTCGGGCATTAGAGGAACAATATTTTCTAACATCTCTTAGAAATCTTCTGTTAGTGTAGGTGTCTACACGGACGACAATGTCTTGCCAAGCTAGTGATGCCGCCGTACATGTTGACCTATGTTCGGTGTTGCAGGAAACGTCTTGTCGCAGAACCTACATTGAAAAGGCTGTTCTTGAATGTGTACCCTTATGTGATCCGCGAGCTCTTGCTTTGTCAGAAACAGTTTATCACAGAAAACGCATAAAAACGTGCTTGGCGCTCCTTTGTGGTGCACTCGTCGAAGATGGTGTTTTAGATATTCTTTCAGTTTATAACTTCCGGTGCATAGGGTACACTTAAACGGCCTTTGATCACCATGACGTCTGATATGCGTTAATAGATTTCCCCTGTGTTTGCAAGCAAAATTACATTTTGGGCATTTAAACGGCTTATCCGTTGAGTGAATCATCCTGTGCTTTCTCAAGTCACTCCCATCCACAAATGTTTTCTGGCAGTCCGTGCATTTGTAGTGTTTTTCTCCGATGTGACGAAGGACGTGAAGATGTCGTGAACTGTGGTCGGAAAATGACTTAGGACATATTTCACAGAAGAATGGCTTCTCTTCAACATGTCGCAATATGTGAGCTTTCATTGTCGTTCTTTCGTAAAAATGATTTGCTGCAAAATACACAAATGTTTGATTTGGGTTTCTTGTAGTTCTTGTCGTGAAAATATTGTTGATGTCGAAGCAACTTGCTTTTCACTCGGTAAACTTTACCGCAGGTTGTGCATTTGAAAGGGAAAGGCTTTGAATTAGTAAAGTAATGTAACAAGTCTGATCTGACCGAAACAATTGAATCGCGAGAATCACAAAGCAGGCAACTTTATATGTCAAAAATAGAATAGTATACGAAGCAAACCGAACGGGGAAAGTCCGAGAAGACACTTGCACTATTCGACTATGAATTCATAATATTGGGCATACGCAAAAAGAGTTGTATAAAAAAGTGACGATAGAAAAAGTGTCGGCTGTAAAATGGAATGAATGGTTTTTAGAGCGTACTGAGAAGCGATTTCTAAAAATTCCACGTAATGTTTCTGTCGGAAATCGAAAAAGTTACAATTATATCTATCAAAAGAGCAAAATTTATAAGGAAACTGTTCTGTTTTTTATCATACGCATACCGAAATCTTCTTAATCGAAGTTCACAAAAGCTGGTTTCTCAGATCGCCGCTGTTACAAACAACGTCTTTTGCATATACTCAATTTTAAGAATTATTAGTCGACTGAAATATGGATGATTATACGATAAAGAGGAATTATATATGTATTGTGGGTCAATTGACACTGCCAATTTGGCAGTCGTATTGCAATTGAAAACTTCTGAAATACGTCGTCTTTCCCATTCTTTGCAGTCACACTTTCCCCCGAACACTCTGCCGCACCTGGCTAGTACGACATTGGAGAAGACAATGTAGATGCAAGTTTTCTCGGGAAGGGGGAGTACAATTTTGTTTGCATGGAAAATTAGGATTCTAAAATATTGTTACTGACAAGTTGGGCAGTGAGCTGGGCATAAGAAATCCTTGAGACTAGAAAAGAAAAAAAATTGAAAAAAAGTTGGATTCGGTAAAAGAATTTGTGAACGGACAGAGTCGCAATTTATCACAAAAACGCTTGTTTTAGTAATGAAATGTAGAGCGCTTGTAAGAGAACAACAGGATTTGGCAAAAAATATTCACTTGGCAAAGCAAATTTGCGACTTTGGAACCAAGCTTCAGAATTTTGGAAATGAAAAAAAGTCAGTTGTTCTTGGCAAACAAAAACGATACAAGACACTACTGCCAAGGGCCTAAAGGCGGATCTACGACTCAGGCTTGACATTCTATCAAGTAGTATTGCGGATTAAGAATCAGATCAAATCAGACTTGTCATGAAAGTTCATTTACTTCTTTGTGGGTTAGTCTGTGATGTAGGAATAAGTTTTTCCTGTCTTCACAGACGAAGTCGCACTTCCCGCATTTGTTTCGTTTTTCTGTGGAGTGGGTTTTCGCATGACCCACAAGGTGATCTTTTCTATTGAATTCTGCGTTGCACTCAGTGCACTTGTAATATTTTTCTCCAGTGTGACAAGCAATGTGTCCGGTTCTAGCTGTGTTTGAGACAAAGCACATATTGCACAATTCACACGGATACGGCTTTTCCAGAATGTGACGTCGGATGTGGTCAAAAAGTTGATATTTGGTTCCACATCGTTTTACGCAGAATACACAGGGGTAGTATGTAACATTCCCTATTTTGTGAACGTATTGTTGATGCAATCGCAGATACTGCTTAAGTTTAAATTGCTTCTCGCACTTATCACACTTGAAAGATAATACTGAACTATGTGACTTTAAGTGAGTTGATAAGGCGGCAGACTGACCAAATGTAGAGTCGCATTTGCTGCAACTGTGCCAGTGTGTCTTTCTCTTGTGATCACGCAGATTTTGATGGCGAGGAAAGTCCTTTTCACAAAAACTACATTTATAAGGCCCTTCCATGCTGAGGAATATAATTTTGCGGTGTGGAGTAGAACTTTGAAGAGTACTTTCATAAGTAACTGCACTTTAAATTACGTTTGTAAAATGTTCTGCTTCTTTTGAATAAGTTTGGATATTTTTTTGCCTTTGACACGTTCGTGCTGCTGGCAAAATTACTAGCAAATTCAGTGTTTTGCCTCGCGATACCCTAACCATTCAGTTTTAGTTTTTTCAAAACCTCTCCACTTGCTCGTAAATGACAAAGGGAAGGTTTGGTGACAACCAGCGACATAGTCAAACTAAGCGATTACAGTTTTGTCTTGGCTGGAATGGCAAAACTACATATATTCAATCGGGGTTCGCTTGGTCACTAGCCAAAATGAATAGGTGATAGGGACGTATTTGTACTTTCTTTTAAACCTATGGCTTTCTTTCGTAGTGAGACTGAAAGAAAGGTTATGCTTTGAGGTACATGGCTGCACCACCTGCAGGCTTCGCTGAGATAAAGAAATCTCAATGAAAGGATCAAAGGATGCATACCCTTGAGAACCTCAAACAGAGCTACTACCAAGAAAGAATGTTTTTAAGTGCTGTAGACAATAGGATTATTTAAATTGAACTCCCTTCGCAGCTTTACTGGAATTTAAAGACTTTATTTTCAGATTTTGAGTCAAAAACGCACCCTGGTGCGTACAGTTAACACAAGCTGCTGTCGTCGAAGGACTACGAGGGTCACAAGTTACGGATGATTTAAACCACGGAAATGCATTCTTAAAACTGGTTCGATTCCTTGTATAATATTCCTTGAGAAGGCATATCACCCTTTTTGGTAGATTTAGAAGAGCATTAAAGCTTGAAATTTCATGTGTCTTATTTTATTTTTGCGTAAATGTTCAAAGAAAGTTCAACCTCCTAAACCTATTGTTAAAAGGATTTTAAAAATCTTTTTTCCGTCTTGCTGGTACCTAGCTCCAGGTTATAATTTAAAATAAACCTGTTTTGATCGTTGGATTACACCTTTTCATGCAAATCAAGCCTGAACAGGGTAAAAGTAACCAAAATAAAATGACCTTTTTCATTTCTACGAAAAAAGGCATCGGATCCGTCACTAATGGGAAAAATATTTAAAAAATTGTTCATTTCAACTACTAAAATGAGATTGGAAAATATGAGGTAGTTCGATTTTGAAACAATGGAAATAACGACGGCAATATTTGAAAAACGGTTATGTATGTGCAATGCATTTTAAATAGCGTATTGCCATTTCCGAAATTCAGCTGAATCATATTTTCACTTTTCCAAAATCCAACTGAAGCCTAATTCCCCTCCTCATATCAACGGTGAAAACGAACAGTTTTTCAAAATATTTTTCCTGAATCACGTTTATATTCCGTACCGGCCCAGGAGGTTTCTCGTCTGGACCTAGTGAATCCTACTTGAAAAATTACCAAAATGATCGAACCGCGAACAATTGTCATGATTAATTGTGAGTGTGCAGTTACTTTGCAGAAATTGTTGTCGCTTTTGTCATCCATTTTTGCATCCGGCGTAATTTTGTGTACGGAATATTCTTCGGTGGAATACAGCATTGGGCCGTTAGCAACTGCAGCACATAGCATTTTGTAGCTTTTTATAAAATTTCATTGCGAGAACGATATTTGCTTTGCACTAAAATTTGCGAGACTGTTTATTTTAGGTATTAATTTTATAAGCAAAACCTCCGCACAAATGGGACCGCAAGGACTACCAATCGACTATGAATTCGTAAAATAGGGTATATGCATAGGATGTCGTGTGTAAAAAAGTGTATATGCAAAAACCTGCTTTTTGAGAAATTCGATGAAGAAGATTTTTGTTTGCGTACTAAGGTATGGTAGAAAAAGGATTTATAAGTTTTGATTTCATTAATCAATTTAAATGTAACTTTTTCTATGACCGACAGACAACAGAAGAAATATTTAATGCAGCATTTTAGAACCCCTTTCGCAATGTGCCCGAAAAACCATATAGCCTTTTTTGCAAATAACAGCTATTGCTTATACCCTATTTACGAATTCATTGTCGCTATGTTTATTAAACAACGTATTTCTATCTCCAGGAGCTAGTCATCCCTGACTAATGGCAAAAGGCGTCGCTACAAATTCTGGGCTGAGCATGTAAGCCTGTGTTGGAATGAACAATATTAAACAGTTTCAACCATCACAAACCCGTATTATAGATCAGAAAAGGCTTTAAAGTGTTTTGTATCAGCAATTTTTTGCATTATACAATAATTTTGCACAATTTAGGTACTGATATTCTAACGCTTTCTCAGTGAGACACTTTACTGATACTGAACTTCCTTGAAATCGCGTCCTGTGATGACTTCTCAAAGGCTAGTAGAACCTGATTCGACTCACTTTTTGAAGACGCTAATCAACTTTGCATATTGTCTCTTCATTTGTCCTTTTCGCGTCTCCGTGGAACACACAAAGAGCGGCTTCATATACCAATCGAAGGAATGGTGGCCCTAGAAGCTGGCTTGTGTCGTGTGGACACTTCTGTGCTTTCTGTGGATGATTCACTATGTCAAGTTAAATCTTCCATCGGATACCCATAGTACCAAGGCCTACTTGAGCTTTCTTGTATCACTATTTGCCAGAATTGAGTGTGTCTCATTTTATTACACGCTTTGGTTCAGGCAAAAACA
>JAHZMY010002919.1:0-12903 GCA_027743915.1 Seira sanloemensis | reverse complement strand
TAAAAAGCAAAAAAAAATAGGAAAAAAGTTTTCCAGGCTTTTTATGAAAAATGCACTAAAAAGTAGCAATTAAATTTGTCATCTGTACAATATGTTGCATTATCAAAAAAATCTGGGGCACACATATATGTACATACGTCCAAAAGCTTCAACCGTTACTTTGGCTAGGGTTTATACAAAATAAATAATTTACTTGAAAGCAATACGTCTCTATAAAAATTTATCCTCTTCCAATTTCATGTATAGGCAAGAGCCCGCAAGTTATCATTTTCATCTCAAGTATTCATCGAGCCAAAAATTATATAGTACATTGTGTGCCCCAGGCGTTTTTGCCAATACAACATATTGTACACATGACAAATTTATTTGCTACTTTTAGTGCATTTTTTTCATAAAAAGCTTGTATAAAAAGTTTTTTCCTATTTTTATTTAAAAACACGTTTTTTTGTTTTGTAAGTGTAGATTTTCTACTCGTAGACCAAGTGTTTATCCTAACTGGTACACTCAAACACACATGAAACACGAAATAGCAGAAAAATCGAACTTCAAAAATGAAAACCACGCCATTGTGATTTTAAAATGAAGGATAGTTCTATCTGACTAAAGTGGAAGTTAACATTTTAAGTTTTCCCTTACATAAATTTAGGTCTACATTGCCTTCTATGTATGTATGTATGTGTTTTAAGGGTGAATGATAGAACTATTGAAAAGCTAAATCAGTCAGCCACTGAATCCAAAAAAAAACAGGATTGTTGTGATTTGCCCTTATACCATAAAGGTGTTCAACATTCCCACGCGTGAGATTAATTTGGTGCCTGTGAGCCCCCCACACGGCCCAGGCAAAGCCGACCAGTGCGTCTAAATTGCCTTCTATACAGGAAACAACTTTGTATTAGCACTCCAACCAACTAATATTGCATCCAACTAATATGAATACGTTATGAAATATTGTTCTGTTAAATATTGTAGCACTTGCCTTCTTTTGCTGATAACTAAAATAATGCCCAGTTAAATAATGTTGTTTAGGTAATTCTTTTTACCCTTGCGGATAGAATGTTTATTTTGCCATTTAAAAGATAATTTCTAAAATAAAATACCAGGGTATATTGTTTACATATCAGTGTATACTCATGAATGGCTCGTCAATCCTCAACATACTGCATATGGAGACTTTTCGTTACAATAACATGGGTGTAGGCATTGGTCGAAGAAAAACTTGGCTTCACCTGTAAATTAGGTTTGTTGGCAAAATACGATCATTTTTTAAAAATTGGTTAAACATTATATGTTTTAACACTGGAGCCATTTTTGTACTTATAAGAACAAATTAACACTATTCGCTTTGTGTTTATAACAGCTCGACCAAATTCGTTAGCACTGCATTTTGGCCCGAAATAAACATTCACATACGACATCGTTAAAAGTCCATATTGTCTTGAATAATCTTATACTGTTTGCTTCAGCCGAAGCTGTAATTTGCGGTTTTAATCTATTTACAGTCCAGGGCATTCTAACGTTGACGGCAAAATTCATTCTAAGGTGCACCTTTGTAACGCAAATTGCTGTCAACCTTAGAATGGTCAAAACTGTACATACGCATAATCGCCAGCTTCCCTTATGCTTTGCTGTACATATTTGCCACCAAACTCGTAAACGTCTCAAAAGTTGACATACCTGTGCAGACTTTATCGCACTCTTGCGCCCAAAGACCGCATTTCCCCGGAGCTGCGCAATATCTGACATGGTCCAATGGGCATGCTTTCTTGCAGAGACACTCAATCGTATTATCGTGGATTTTTAATTCTGTGTTGGAATTGAACATTCAAAACCATACATTAAGCTTGTGCTGTACGATATAATAAATTCCTATTTGTACCTGAATTATATCTCACGGAGCAGTTTGCATAGCAAGCATCCAGGGCACTGAAACGTTGTTGAGACCTGGGGGTCTCATAACAGACAATGTTTTCTCCAGCTTCCATGCGCCTAAAGACTTCCTTTGAGCCTCCGCACTCATCCCTTCCGCATTGATCTGCCGGAGATAGCTTATACTTTCTATCAGACATTTTACCTTCCGCATTGTGAATTACTAGAAGGTATACAAAAAGTATAATGTATCTTGGACCCATTTTCAGTTTCAGAAACGCGTGGATTTATTGCGTTCTGACAGGGTGTGTTCTTGAAGAGTTCTTCCTAAGTCATGAATAAGTCAAGGCAATCAATGCTATCCGAAACATAAAACGCAGTAAAAATTTCCAAGGTGGAATGGTGCGAGAGCAAAGCCTAAACTCGGATGGCGTTTTAAAAATAAATGAATACCAAGACCATAATACTATAATAGGTCAAACAGGTTAGGTTTGGTATAATAGGTTTGTCGGCTGGTACAAATAAAGTATGTAAGTACTTTTTACCAGTAGTTATGGATTACTCGATGTTGCTAAGGTAGCATCGAAATGCGAACGGGATTGACGCCGTCTGCAAACTATGCATGTTTAGGTTCTGTAATAAAGTAGTCAAAATAAGCCGACGACGCACGCAAGTGAAACAATAAATCGTAAACGAATAAACAAAAGACTATACAAATGTATTATACAAATGACGTCAAAATCAGATGTATGATAAACTATCTAATCATCATAGGCATCATCTCTTCATTCATTTTCACTCATTTTAAAACAGCTAACACTATTCGTGCTGAACAAGGAGGTATATAAGCCAAAATAAACTCACCAGGTGTACATAAAGCATGTTTTTTTAACTTGAGTCCCGGGGTGATTTGCTGTGCATGTAACAATGTTTTTAAATTAGTATTCAAAGAGAAATTACACTTTAATCCTTTTATAAGCGCGCATATGACAATCTTATTACTTTCAATCTTTTGCAAATCCAAATTCTATTATTAGTTGCAGCAGATTGCAGGTTAATTTTGCCTTTCACAGCTCTGAGTAGTGGACAAGGTGTTGACATTAATCAATATTACTATGGCAAATGAAAAATACGATGCATTAATTAATTTAAAAATTACTAACTCGCAGAATCTTATTCTTACATAATGGCTTCGCGTATAATATCTACAAGACATCTGAGAAGGCCTCACGTAAGGACGTATAACCCAAAGTCGTATAACGACGAATTGGCAGACCTTTAGTTTGTATAACTACGTTTTCATATAACAAACAAATTCTCAGCATACCGCATTCGTATAATTTTTAGAGTTTTAATTTTTAATCCGTTTTTACATTTTGTGAGCAATTATTTTATTGGCTGAGCTGAAATGGAAATCCGTTAAATTACATGTGCACAAAAATATAAAGTACGAGTCCTTTGGCTTTCATGTTGATTACATCTTTAAACTATGGCTAATCGCTGAGGGGAACACAAGAAATTAGGAACTTATTTGAAGTCGCAGGGAACAAGGAAAATGGTTTACCCGTTTAAATCATAATAGAATCCAGCAAAATTGGATACAGTTCAATTCCCTTTCACAACTCGATTACTCAAAGTTCGAAAGAGTCAAGTAGGGTCATCTCAACTTTAATTAGCAGCTGCAAATATGTGGCATCAGTGTGCTATAGATAAACATGTATGAAATCGGAATGTGGACTATATCTAGGGTAATTATTAAATATTTAGCGAAAGACCTTGTCACTGCCTATATTATAGATTTTAAAGTATTTTGAGCAAAAATTGCGCCAAATTAAAAATTATACGAATTTGTAATTATGTGAGTTTCTACCGTTATACGAATTTGCATTACTTGAATTCGGTTATACGAATTTACTGGTTATACGAATCAGATTATACGCGCTTCTTGTACGCGGTGAATGACAGGCTTAAAGCTTTTCAGATTTTATTTACTGATTTAAATTATGTTAATTTCTTGTAGTTGAAAAGAAGGCTTAAGCGTTAAATCAATGTTTTTTTTACAAGATTTGGAAGTTGCAGCATGGACTTTGTGACCAAAACTATAAAAAGTGGAAATTTCTGAGACTTGACCGTACATCAATTTGTGTATCCTGGAGAATCGCCAATAATTCTAGTCAATAGAAATATAGAGAATGAGATAGGAGTCAGGCAGACTGGGCTTTTTCTTCTATGTTGAAACTAGGATGCTGTACCTTAAATTTAATACGGGGCAGCTGCATGCTGTACCCTAAGAAAAGTACATGGGAAGGTCCAATGCTGTACCTTAAGAAAAATTGTTAAGAAAAGTCAATGCTGTACCTTAAGAGAAAGCATGGAAAGACAGCATGCTGTACCTTAAAATATATTTTATAATATATTTTAAGGTAAAGCATGCTGTCTTTCCATGTACAGTTCATTTGTCCTGTTCATTTCCAGGTACGGCATTGGACCTTCCCAGGTATTTTTCTTAGGGTACAGCATACAACTGCCTCGTATTAAATTTAAGGTAAAGCATCCTAGTTTCAACATAGACAGTTGGAGCAAGGTAGGTGAATATGCCTGCCTGCCTACATGCAATTAAATCAAATTCTGGTCAACATTTTGAAATTTCAAGCGCACCAGTAGAATGAGCACAGGTTACTTAGTCTGAAAACAGGATTTTTAATTGTTACGAATGATAATTAATACTGAAAACAATCAACTTAAATATGACCTTTTGCATCTTTTCTACATCGAACGTTTTGCTCATTAATTGGGTTAATTATACTTTTTCTTGGTCGAAGGGGACAAAATAGGATACAGAGAAACCAAATGCAGCAATAATATTACTTATAATTGAAATAAGGACGAAAAGTGGGCGAAAAGGTTTTTTTAAACATTGTTGGTGCGCCCATTTGCGGAATGAGGTATTTAGATGAATAAGTTAGAGACATAGAACTCAGTGCTGGGGGGTATGTTGCTGTTGCAATCGTGATTCTTGAGAGAGTTCATGCATTTTAAGTGAATGCGCTTCACATTTTCACCATATTAATGGTGCTTATCTTCACAATAATCAAATCAAACGAAAAGGTGCAATTTGGACGCTTTAAGCTTAGCTGCATTGCGCCATTAATTTTGAGCATATAGAAAGGGATTACGTCTGATGTCATACTTTTGAAAATAAGCACCGATAATCTGGTAAAAATGCGCAGCTCATTCACATAAAATGCATAAACTCTCTCACGAATCTTGATTTCAACAGCCACACATTCCCTCTTATTCAGTTCTGCACCTCGAATATATTCATCCAAATACCTCATTCTGCAAAATGGCGCACCAACCATGATTTTAAAAAACCTATTTTTGCCCATTTTCGTCCATATTTAATTTCTAAGTAATATTATTTCCTTTTTTACGTTCTCCGTATCTCATTTTATCACCTAGGACCAAAAAAAGTATAATTAACCCAGTTAATAAGCAAAAACTTGGAACTGGAAACGATGTGACAAAGTCATATTGAGTTGGCCATTATCATCACTAATTGTCATGCGTAATCATTAAAAACCCTGTTTTTAGATTAAATAAACTTCGCTCATTGTACCGGTGCTATTAGATTTTCAAAATTTTGACCAAAATTTGATATTAATTGCATGTCAGGCAGGCATATTCACCTACCTTGCTCCAACTGATAGAGGGAAAAGCCCAGTCTGCCTGACTCCTACCCTATTTGCCGTGTGGTTTAAAAAAAATTAAGGTCGTAGATGTAAGGTGGGCAGTAAGTGTGTTCAATACCATGTATGATGACAGCTGCAAGAAAAAGAGTATCCGAGATAAAATATGCCATCAAAATGTTAGCTCAATAGAAAAAATTCAAATTAAGTGAAGGAGTTTTATTCAATTTAGGATGACATTTATTTTGTAATTTCTTTTCCGTCGCCACATCAAGTTTTTCTAATTCAAAGCCAATTATTTGCAAATTTAAGGTTTAAAGTCAGTAAAAACGCGTCCCATCTATGGGTCACTGCTCAACCGTAGAAAGCATATCCTCCGTAGTAGTATTGCGGGTTGGGGTTGGCGATTGGGAGGGCACGTGGCAATGGGGCTGGTCCGGGGACAGCAACGGCCACGGCGATAACGGCGGCGACGAGAAGGAGGATGGCAAACTGCAAATAATTAAATGAAAACAAATATATTTTCCGGGAAACAATTCTAGTTTCTTTTTTAAAAATATCTTTGGAAACTTACAAGGCGAGACATGTTGGTTGTTGGAAGTGTGTGGAAACCACAGAGAATGAGTCAAGTAGAAGTAGTGTTGGATTTTACAGGTTGCTTTCAAACTGATGCTTATCTCAGGTTGCACCTGGCTATTTATACCAAACGATTTTTTTGCTCCAGGATTTCTTACAAATTAGAAAAATTGTTGCATGGATATGAGTATCATGTCTTTTCTTTTTGTAAAGACGTGACTTTTTATTACATAAACATGTCCGAGTGAGGTACCAAGGTTTGTTCCAGAGACAAAGGCGAGCAGAACTTTTTGCACCGGATTTTGGATTTGTACGAGAGAAAAAAGTTTTCTCGAGGTTACATCTTTCCTCGTCTGAGAAAGATTTAGATGAGAAATGCAATAAAGTTGCTCATGATGCGGATTTTGATGAGATTTTTCTAGGTCATTATCATGATTCGATTGAGTAGCATCTAAAGAGATTAAATTTACGATTGTTTCTTGTTTTTGTGCATGGTCATCATCAAAATGATTCAAAACGAATTGGCCAACTTCAAGATCTAAGATCTTTCGAGTAAAATTCGCTTGCAGTGGATTTTGCTCGGAGTTACGGGTATGGAAGACAGTTTTATTGTAACTGAATTTCATTAACACAAACAAATTCCAATTACAATTCGATCGCTGTGAGCATATAGAACCGTGATTAGGCATTTGGTGCTAAAAATAATGCCAATTAGCAATCCATTATTCGCTTTTAATCAATTACAGGTCGTAAATATTGCATACAGCATATCTAGCTCACAACTGCAATTCCATGGTTTGGACTAAATACTTTCATGGCTAGTTGTTCAAATGATAATATTCCATTCTTAATCCTAATTTTCAAGACTTTCTTATCAAGCCCATTACTGCACTTTACTGCTCAACAAAAATCAATTTGACATTTGCAGCACTTTGCATGCGTGCGAGCGAGCATACTGCAAGCAATAATTAAATGATCCTGCATATACATACTAAATGTACTCGTCGTTTGTATAAATATTGTAAATAAATCAGTACACGATAACATACGTAGTGCCCTGAGAAATAGTGATAAGATTAAAAACAAGTTTCTTACATTAACATTTGCAGAAAAGACTCATTTGCAATCTTATTAGCTAAGCATGTAAGGTAGCATCTAACTCCTGTTGAGCAAAGCCTACTCTCAGAGTAATTATATCGGATCTCATGACATACACTATCCTCTCGTCGTTTACAGTTTTGCTAATTTAAATGGCATGTGCAAATGAGAGCAAATAGGTTTTTATACCTACTTGTGTTTCTTGTAGGACTGCTCAAATAACATATTAACTGATATCAGTAAAATACTGAAGAACAAATTTTCATTGAAATATTAGCGAACTATTGAATTTTTAGTCATGTAATAAATAAGACTGAATTAATTTATAAAAATACATCTGTATAACAAAGATTAAGTAGTGTTTTCACAATCCAATGCATTTTTGTCTAACAGATTGGTTCCACGTAATTTTCAATAGCCCTAATGGCATACACAGGCAACATGAGTAAATGGAATCACCTGCCAACACATTTCGGGCTAGTCAGCATGAACCCTTCATTTTCCAGTGACTTTTTCATATCCCAGATCGTTCCCCTTTCAAGAGTTCCCTGAGGCAATCCGAAACAATACAAAATAATCTCGCAGCACCCCATTTGCCGCAATGCGATACTTATTTCGTAAATAACGAATTTCTTGGTATCATGATTCCGTGTTTTTACTTCGACTCTACGGGTCGTTTGATATGTCAGAAAATAATGTAATACATACATACATCTATTCCAGTGAGTAGAAGGAATTTTATAAAAATTAAAACCCCGATTTTAAACCGATTTGAATAAAATAATTGTTAACTTGTATTTTGCAAACACTAAGTTTTTGTGAATTTTCTCATGCAAGACAAACTGTCCCTCAATCATAGAATTTACCAAAAACTTTAATTTGGTTTACCTTACCAACTTTTCGCATGTGTATTTTTTTTACTTAAACTGCTATCTGTAAACCCTTTACCATCTGGCACAGCATCAGTTCAGTGCACATGCTTGAAGCAGTCCATATCGTGCATCTTGCGTCACAAGGTTAGCTTCATCCATAAATGTCATGCACCATTGCATACCTGCTTCTTTTGGTTTGCGGATAAACATCAAAATCATTTCTAGCAGATAACTGCGTACTACGAATTGTAACTACGGACGTAATTTTGAAATCATAATATTTAAGATACTCACACAATTATTTTAAACGCATTCATTTATTGTTTCAAAAATGACGAATCGTTTCATGCTTTGGACCTTCGCCGTGATTTTTCTGGCTCAGTTCCTTGTGAGAGTTACAGGTGAAGAGAATAAATGAGAAATAGTACATTTATTTGGCTTTCAAAGTGTCTAAGGCATTGTATTCTATTTTCAGATGGAGAAGAGGCAACGCTGAGATGCTCCAGGTGCCCTGCACAATGCACAAGTAAGTTTATGTTAAAGTAACATTTTTTAGTTTTAATGAAATTATTTCAAAAATATTTGTACTGACACTACATAGCACAAGATTGCATCTGTCCATTATTTGTACCATATTTACTTGACATGTATGTGTATGCTTTTTAACTACAAAATGTCGATTTTTTAATATTTCAGTTTGGGAAAACAGTTTGGTTTCAGTATCCAAAAATCTTAATGTTTGGCTATATATATATATATATTCTTGTAAAATTAATGGTGTGAAAATTTCAAAACACCGATCTAAGTATTTTTGCAAATCCATGCTTCTGTGCAAATCTGTATCTTAACTAGTAACTAGTGGCCGAGTGATTTAACTGTTCAATAGTTCTATCATTCACCCTTAAAATACATACAACTCGTAACTATGATATTATAAATGTTTTATGACAGAGTTTCTGTTACTTCCAATATTTGAAACTTTTGTGAAGCACGATGATGTGACTCGTGTTGGATTTAGGGAAAAACTAAAATTGGCATTTACCGGTAATACCGGTATTTACCATTTTGGACAGTGTAACCATTTTAAAAAGTGGAAAAAAACCAATGGCTGGGGGCATTCTGATGTGAGTAAAGGATGTAATGCATACACAGTGCGTTCTGGACAGTTTTGGACACTTTCTCCGGGAAAACCCGTGACTGGGAAAAACCCTAAGCTATGACGAACTGATTGTACTTCAATATACTTCATTTATTGGTTTGCGTCCACAGATAACACCCAGATTTTTCGATATAGTTTTATGATAATATAAAATATAATCTTATGAACACATAAAAACTTGAATTTCAAGACGAATATTAAAATTAGCGTTGGAATCGGGGAAAAACTAAAATTGGTATTTACCGGTATTTACCATTTTGGACGTCCAAAACCTAGCTGCCCAAAACCGCCCAAAACTTCACTGCCATATACACAATGTAAAAAGTGGAAAAAACTCAATGGCTGGGGGCATTGTGAGAGAAATAATAATATAATGCATACAGTATGCGTTTCGGGCAGTTTTAGGGAGTTTTGGACATTTCCCAGGAAAAACGTTTTTCCCATCCCACTGGGAAAAACCTGTGGCTGGGCAAAACCCCAACGCTAATTAAAATACGGTTTAAAATGATACTTGTTTGTTCCTTCAGAGATGATGAGATTGTGTTGATATTACATGTTCTCAAATAAAATTTCTCCATATCAAAATTTCCTTCTATTTCCGTATTTCAGGTGCGCACACCTACCAACTCTCGTGCCATAACGCCTGCCGCAGCGTGTCACCCAGGTTGACCCAGGTCAGGTGCGATGGAAACCGGTGTGTGTGTAATGAATCCGCTACCACAACCACGACTGCTCGTACGACAACGAAAAAGAAGAAAATTTTCGGATAAGCTTTGTAAAAAATCTTCATCTCTTGATTTGGAAGACTTTGCCGAACGCATATATTTACCAAATTTGTCCAGACACAATGAAAACTATCATCAACGAAAATAAATTATTTTGACACATTTTTTCTTCAACACTAGGGGCAAATCAATTTGGACTATTTAAACTAAAAATAATGAATACTCTTCATTTTATCTGCTAAAAATAGTACAAATAAATGCATTCGCTTATAAAAATGTTTTAGTGATTTTTAAGTAATATGGCGAATTGAGCTTGTAAACTTTGTACTATTTAATAAAATCGAAATTTTTATGATAATCAAACTCCTTATTGTTATCATATAATTTATTATATCAATTTTGTTGGAACGGCTTTAACCTATTGCATTTTTCTAATACGTCGCAAAAACGACGAACAAAAAATGGTATAGAAAAAACTGGGCTCATGGACCCGAGCAGTCTGGCATGCTTAAGAAAAAATGGCAAATAACTAGCAAAAAATTTCGTTGCATAACCAATTTAATACATGTTTACCAACAAAAGAAAAAAGCGTCTGAGCACCTGCAGCGCGAGCGAGTTGTTTATGGTCGATCTGTCCCTTATTCTTTTTATGCTGTTGTGTCCTGTGAGTTTACAAGGCGCATAACTTTTGATGAATCTATTTATTTTAAAGATCTGCTTAATAAATGAGAATTCTCCACTGCAATTCAGACTGACAGAAATATTTGCTTTTGAATTTTCCAAAACAAAGCGAACTTCAAGTATGCTAAGATTAGTTTGCTCTTCTTAGAACTAAAATAGGTTGTACTTCAATTTCTGAATGAAATTACGCTTCATCCCAAATATTATCTGTTAAGATTTGAGTAATTTTCATATTGAAATAGACAACTCAACTGGCGTCGATCGAAATAATAAATTCTGTCTTTATTTTATATTTAGTATTGATTTCACCTAACAACAAACTGTCAAAGTCCTTTAGTAATTTTCTCGCTGTCGAAGTATACGTATGTATGTAAAATTTCAAAATTTGGGACAAGCTGGGCCTGTATCTGCTTGTGAGAAACAAGAACGTTCCAGACTAGTATAACTTTTTTTATTCTGGACTTGCATTTGTATTACCAACTACATATGCATCTATGCATCATGAATCATGATCATGAACGAATTTAAAATATGCATTTTGTAAGTAGCAAATATAATTCAGGCAAACAGCAATTTCATATACAATTGTAGTTCTAATTTTTAATTTGAAACCACGAATCACAAAAAGATTTAATTTTGATGATTTAATTTTGAAAAAGCGAAAATTTGTGACTGATCGGTAGCTGAGTGTCGTCTAACCGTAGACAAGTCCGTATCCCCCGTAATAGAATTGTGGGTCAGCGGCTGGGTCCGCGACTGGGAGGGCTTCTGGGTCGGCAATTGGAGCTGGCAGAGCTGAGGCCATGGCGATGACGGCGGCGACGAGGAGGAGGACGGCAAACTAGAAGTAAACAAAATAAATCTTAAGATTCACGGAAAAATTCATTCCTTGGATTCCACTTCCACTCAATGTTTACTTACAAGGCGAGACATGATGATTGGTTTGCTTCAAGTGGAATTCCACAGAAAAATGTTAAAGTTGAATGGCTGGAATCAAAGTCGGAACTGATACCCTGGAACGTGATTCCAAGCTCTATTTATATGGATCCGAGTGTATTTAGATCAGCGTTGATTTCGTACATTTTTCATCAAAGTGGTCAAGTTTTGTTGAAGACAGCTTCAGTGAGGAAAAAGGGTAACCTTGCCCCGGGCCATAAAGTCTCTGCCGGCCACGAAGAGCACGACGAACAATAAAGCCCAAGTTTTTTGCTTTCTTTCACGGCAAGCAGTAAAATGCAACGATTTACGCTGACATATTCATAGAAATGTTTTCTTGGAATTAGATGACGGCTGTTAGCTTGGATGTTAATTCAACAATGCAAAAAGCTCCAAATATTTTAATTTTCCTTGGATTCAAACGACGATATTTGATGGAAAATGTGCCACAACCTCAAAATCTTCGTAATAGGCTCTGCTCTTCTCCCATTTTCTTTGTTTCTTACACTCTCCCCTCTAGTCTAAGCTTTCTCAATTTACCGCGTACATTCTTATGGTCGACTTACATTACTTTGTAAAATGACGACGACTTTTCAAAACTACATTTACGCCAACGTGTTTCTGCTGCCCGATTATCGAATTTGTTGAACTTTGGGCTAAACCGCATTGAATCCTGTAAGTCATGATAAGATATGAACTGGAAAGAAAGCCCCATATAACTAACTACTCATGTGTCAAAAATCAGGATTCGCCACCGAAATGTGCAAACATTAAGGGCAGTTGAAACTGTAGTTTTTACATAAACTTAATTGAGCTGCCTAACCTGACAATTTGTTATGTGTATGTATACATGCATTTGTCATTAAACACCACTGCAGAACAAACAACATTTAAATTTATCTTACTCTTGAAAACCTAATTTATTTCAATTTTAAAATGAATCAATAAATTTTAAATCAATTTTCTGTAACACCAAACATGGAAGTATGTACATTGTTAAACGTTACTTTCGAATCGAGGTACGAAAAAATGTTTTGACAATGCACAGAATCTAATCACGAGCGATGAATGCGCTTAAAATGACGCTGTTAAGCTGGCTGTGATGGAGACTTTTGTTAAAAACTGTTGTTGCATTTTATAAACCTTCAAAATAGTAGTACAGCAATGCAACTTATACTTGATGTTGCTAGATCTGTGTCTACGTTGTCATGAATTTATGGTAACTTTCGATGTTGTAATATTTAATAACTTTCTCTCTAACTTATTAAGGACCGACCTCGGAGGTCATTTATGTTTTTGGC
>JAHZMY010002918.1:0-14977 GCA_027743915.1 Seira sanloemensis | reverse complement strand
TTCCTACTTTTTTGTGTGCCTTTTTTTCTCTCTGGGTCATTGAAAGAACACTTCTTGGTTCCATTAATTGTTGTAAGTAGTTGGATAACCCAGAAGTAGAAAAATTTCTTGTTTGTGCATACATATCTACTCGTACTTTCATACTTTTTTTTGGTAACGACGTCCGCCTCGACGAACCAAGAACCAAGTATGAAATGAGAAAAGGAGAATGCGATTGTCCTCTTCGTCGGCTAAAAAAGTCTGTTTTCTGTTTGAACGGCCTTGAATTCCACCTGAATACCAAAAAAGTACATAAGTACATATTTACGCAAAAAAATGAAAAACAGTTGACGCATGCGCATTGCGTTGCATTTTGCATTGCACTAATACAGAGTATGTCAGAGGAAAAAAAGCGAGAAAAAGGAAACTGCCACACGTTAGGTTAGGCTGGCTTCAGGTTTCAGAGAGGATCGAAATTGTCGAATTTAGAAGGAAAAACGTGACTCAAAAAAATAAACCGAGGCATAACCGTAAATTGCTTTGAAAAATTTGCAGGAACCATAAAATTAAAGTGTCCAATATTTTTTAAATGCCTATTTTCACCAGTAATTGATGCAAACAGTTTTTTCCAGGAAGATTCCAAGTGGTCGTTTGGATGTGAATTTTTTGCATTAGTCTCACAATGCCCCAAGGAATCATTAGTTCTGCTTTGTCCTGGAATAGTTTCGGACATGGTATTAGTTTTTGCTGAGGTAAAATCGGAGTTTTGCCTGGAGTTTTACCGGCATTTGCCTGCTTTTCAGGTTTTTTTTCTAGGATTACAACTTTTGGCTCTTGAGAAAATTAAAAAGTTGAAAAGTTGACGATTTATGGGTTCAACAAGCATGGGGACGAGAATAATTTTGATGGACGTATTGCTATATGTATGCCGGCACCCATTTATATCTGAAGAGATGTCGAATATCAAGTTCTAACGAGAATCACAATTCGGCAGATAAGCTTAAAATTTTACTGGCTGGCGGTATCGGTATCATTGTCGATTGGCATTTTTCCGGAGTGGTTTCGCTTTAATAATTTATTTTTGATATTTTAATGATATATTAATTTCTTACTGATGATTTACGGCGTTAATAATCCATGCTAGCTGTGGAAAAAACGCACCTAATTTTTACCAATATTTGGATTGAACCAACGATTCTGGAAACCATCGAATACCTTGCAATGAGATGGATTTCATTTTTGTTTTGGAGATTGTGCTCAAGTCAGGGATTATATTGATATAGATAACGTATTGATCAGAATTTTTGAAAAAAATATAGATATGGTTATCACCATTGATTTCGATAGCATAGCCCTGCATGCAACTAATTGCTTCAAAAATAAATCCGTACTGTTCGAATATCCAACTTTTTGTCATTTTCCGGAAGCTTCCGTGAGAATACAGGCTTCCGGCACTTTTCCACTCACCGAAATTTTTTATTTCCGCTTTGAAAAAAAAAATCGTCTGGCAATATTTCCAGTATTCCGCGCAGCTGCTAATATTTTCTGGTGAATTGCATTTATAATTAGAAATAGATGTTCTTTGACGATAAATCTACATGGATGATGTATTTAACGCAATTTACGAATTTGAGGTTTGTTTGTTCTCGGAGACATCAGCAGATGAGATAAAATTGACAAACACGTCAGCAAATTACGTACATAAAATAATACAAATTTTGAACAAATTTTTTTAACCTAAGATCGTCTAACAATTTTTTTTTAACTTTATGGATAATGTATAACAGAGATTAATTTCCTCGTCGGAACAGGATATGAAGTTCCTGGTTTACCACGAAATATAGAAAAAAAGTTTTCTTCAAAAAAGGAATTTAATGACATTCACCTCTTGGGATAAAAATGTCACGTGCTTCAGCCTTCACAAGATCCTTGTAAGACAAGCCCTGTCCAAAACTACAAACCTGTTGCATGTTTTTTCCCCCAGGTAAACCCCAACAATGTTGACGTAATCCAGCGATCCAAACTTGCATTGGAATCAATTGTTTAGAATTCTCCGATCGTCGTTTCCCTCCAATAAAATACTCAAATTCGTGGTAGTTAGAAGCTAGTTTTAGCATTTGCGTAAATAAATCGCGAATGGACACAACTCTGAATAATGAATCTGTGACTTTTCAACTTTTCAAAGACAAAAATGTCACCTGCTACAAAACACAAAATTTGATATTCCTTTTTTCAAATCTTTTAACCCAGTAAACTTTAGTCTCAGGTAAAACCCAAAATTTCCTGTAACAACTTACAAACCTTAAAAACTTTCGTTCAAACCCAAAACCAAAGCCAAATTCCTTCCAACTTCTCAACGACCTTGCTACATGTAGATATGTGTATAGCCTAAAATAAGTAATTACAAATTAGTCAATAGCGCTTCGCAATTTATCTGAATACTATATGAAATCATGAAATATCTGAAGGCACACACGTTTACACGAATTTCTCAAGATCACACTTCTCTCTCTCTCTCGCATCTCAATCTTGACTCAAATAAATACATAGGCATGCCATAAATTCATGCAATATCAATTTACTCATCTGGTGACAATTCAAGCGTCCCAAGCTGAGAAACTATTTATTAAGAAAAAAAACTTTAGTATTTCTTCAGAACAATCAAAATGCAATATAAACTCCATAAGATCGACTCCACCAAGACCAAAAAAATTGAGCCATTCTCGCACTAAAATACCTACGAAAGGTCTTGCATCTTGCATCTCGTACTCGTACTTTAATAGACGATGGTAATTGTAATAATAATAGCGTTTCTGCTAAAACAAAATATTTTTTCGTGGCGTGAATTTAGTTCATATATGTAAGTATAGAGGACCACTAAATGTAAGTAATCTTGGGGTAATCTCGCAATCGAGTTAGTCACGCTCGTTGACTCCCACGAGAGACGGTGAGGGAGCACGAGTGATGATGAGCTTTTTGCTCATGACTTACATAATTTTGGGGGATTTTTTTTTCAAAGAGATTTTTAAACGTATGTGTGTGCATTGTCCCGTGTGAGTTTTTAGAGGTCATTTTGGGACAAATGACAGGCAAGGCTTGGAGAAGTGTCTTTGTCTCCGATTAGTAAAAATTAAGTAGGTAATTATGACATTTCCTTGGATTTCCTTGGTGGATGGTGAATGTTGGATGTCGAAAAAGCTTGATCATTCACTGCTCATTTCTTGTTTCTTGTAGCACATTGCTAATTAGGGTTGGAATTGGGAAAAACTAAAATTGGTATTTACCGGTAAATACCAGTATTTACAGTATTTACCATTTTGGACGGCCAAAACCTAGCTGCCCAAAACTGTCCAAAACTCCAGTGCCATATACTTCATGTAAAAAAGCGGAAAAAACTCAATGGCTGGGGGCATTGTGCGACAAATAATGTAATGCATACAGTGTACCTTTTGGACAGTTTTGGAGATTTGCTGGGAAAAACGCTTTTCCCATACCACTGGGAAAACCCTAACACTATTTCTAATTCTCAAAAAATTAGTAGATTGTAGATTGCCGAATGGGCGGGATATGCACAAACGATATAACTTAACGTGAGTCACGTATCGACCGTGAATGTAGAAAAATGGCTATATTGTTTTCGCTTAATATCGAAAACCTATAAGGAAAAAAATCATAAAGCCATTTTCCATATTCACGGTCGATATTCTTTGTCGAAAATAAGTAATAAGAGTATTATTATGAAAAAAAACAATTGTTAAGTTTAACACTGCGATGAAATTTGAATAAATTAATTTCACGGCTGATTGACAAAACTGAATCCTATCTTTTTCCCAATTTTAAGTATAATAAATTGATGGCATCGCATATCGGCGTTGAGGTTCAGTATTTGAGATTAAATGTTGCCGTGTGCTTATTTGAGACATTGGCTTCAGGAAACTGCCAACCGCTAATCAATTTCTGGAAGAAAAACTTAGTACAACGACCTTTTGCATTTAATAAAATGCTGAAGACTAAAGATTATATTAAGTTCCGACAATAATTTAACCGTGCTTTATTTCGGTTTGCCGGATAGATAGCATAGACCTGAAAAGTGATAAAAAATTATTTACATAAAGAAGACAACTAGCGGGAAAATAAACTACCAAAATTTTACACTCCACGAATTTTTTCGTGCTTGCAAATTGGACAATCTCTGATACCGTTTTAACGACGCTCCTATTTTACTACAGGGCTGTTACGGATACCTACAGCTGAATATTTAAGAAAAAAATCGTCAATATACTAGTCACATAATTCCGAAAAAACTGGACGTCCATAACTGTGCAAGGCCCCGTTGTCATGGAAATAATTAGCAAAATTATTGGTTGGGACACTGTAAGCCAAATACCGCTACACATTTAATTGAAATTAGTTTTGGACATCTTGGGCGGATTTAGGTGATTAAAACAGGGTTCGTTCAGGAACTCTGACATCAGAAGAAAGAATTTTTGTTGGATGGGAAAAACCTGTTTTTTATAACCTATACATTTAAACAAAATTCTGCTGGAGAGTTTTTTGCACACTCGAATTCCCCGGGAAATAATCATAATCGTCTGGTAAATTCTTAAATGAGCACTCAATTTTACGGCAGTTCAGAAAGAATTAATTTTTTGTACAAGTCTTCCTCTATCATTCCAGCAGCATTTCATGGTCTCAATGAAATTTAAAGCATTTTTTGGGGCAGATTCGAGCTCGACACGCACAAAAATCGGCTGAAATTATGGGACGAAAATTGCATCTTCTTGTTCAGCATTTGATAGGACGAGCTTGATAATGGATGATATATGTATGTGAATTACGTTTTGCCTTAATTGCTGGAAAAAAGGTTTTTTCTCTTGCATTTATTCATGAGATTCATATGTACATATATATATAATATGATTCTTTGCGTTTTGAAAAATAGGTGAATCATACGTATGTACATGTGTGCATAGTGCATACCTATAATATTTGGGTAGGTCACGGTCTGTGAGCTTGAGGAGGAGTTGGTTTAAAAAAGAGTTATATGAATTTTAAGTAGCTGCTAATTTTGGGCCAAACATGAAGCCTTTGGCATATGTATATGCACATATACATATCGACCGTGAATACGGAAAAACGGCTATATTCAAAGAATGCCGCCTGAAAAATTGCTATATCGACGGTGAATACGGAAATTTGGCTATATTTTGGCTATATTTGGCTATATTTGGCCAGTGCCGTCTGGAAAAAAGGCAGTATGCCCATAGTGTCGTCTGGAAAAATGGCTATATGCTCTGGGTGTCCTATGGAAAAATAGCTATGTGCTCAGAGTGTCATCTGAAAACATGGCTATTATAATGCACAGCAGACAGCCATTTTTCCAGACGACATTAAAATTCATATAGCCTCTTCCCGTACGACACTCCAAGCATACAGCCATTTTCCCGTATTCATGGTCGATATGCTGCTGCCACATATTTAGTAAGTTAAACGACTAAGCTACAAAATACAAAAATACACTACGGCACCTTATTTTTTAATAAAGTGGAACTTCCATGTAAGTCTATCTCCTATTAAAAAATTGACGAAAGGGAAGACTTTCTCATCCAACATTTTGTACGTCACTATAAAATGCCAACTTCGTTTTCAACAAAGTAATATTTTAAGAGATAGTTTATCTTCATAGCTTTTTTTGAAAAAAATAATCCGACGCAATGTTTCACAACACTCATTGCAAAATACGGGAAAAAATTTCTATGCTAATATCGAAGTTAGGTAAATTTAGAGGTCCATTAACATTAATATATTGTCGACGAGAATATTTCTAAGTTTATAGATAGGTTACGCATATATGGAGTTTGCTTGTATGGAGATTTGCCATATGGAAGTTTGACTGTGTTCGGAAAATAATCATTAATAATCTTTAATATTATACACACTATATAAATAATTGGTGATGAAAGCGTCGTCGCCTTCAATCATCTTGTTCGGTAAAATGAGATTGTCTTCCGTTTGACAAATTCTTGGCACAATTCGAATTATGATGAAAAGTAGGTACTTGTTGCATGGTCTTGGCCAGCAAGTCCATGCAACAGGTACCTGGTTTTTTAGTTCAATTTGGCAGAATTTGTTCGAATTTTGAAATTCTTTCGAATATTGATTCATAAAACTGCCACGATATCCTTAACAAGTTACTTGCAAGAGCTTAGACTTTCAAATCCTTAATTTTAAAGTAAATCGGAAAACCCCATTTCAAGCCTCTTTAACTTCTCCTTCAAAAAGTTAACTCAATGCAGACCTTCTTCTTCTTCTTCTTCTTCTTCTTCTTTTTTTTAAACGTGATTTTCAAAAATCCTGTCCTACATTACGAGTTTTTTTCCAGCCGATCACACCCTGACCGGTTTCCCAACCCTGGTAAATAAATATATAAGATTTTGAATTCAAACAACAAATCAAGGAAATCCCTAATAACTTTACTCGTTCAACGATACTCAATCATTAGGGTAACCCACTTTCTGTCCCAAAATGCGAAAAATTATGCTTTTAATGATTTTCAACAGTTTTGGGTCCACAATAGCTTTTCATTAGGCTGTTTTTGGTTTTCGTTAGAAAGATAATGCCGAAAAGCAATACGGAGCTAAAATCCACAATACAAATTGAAAATTAGCCTTGATTTGAACATAATTTCGATTAGCATTTTTTAAAACAAAAGAGATTCAGCAATTTTGGTGAGTTCTGGATTTTGATTTTCAAACTTTTTTTACAATCAAAAGCAAAAACACGGGTAACTTTTTTTTCAAAAATTGCAAAATTTTTATATTATTAAATAAAAATTCTCAATTTCTTCCTGATTATGCTCCAATTATGCTTTTAATGCTTTTTATGCTCTTCAATTTGTACCGAATTTTCGAAATTTCATTAAAAATAAAATCCTCCATTTTCCCTGATTATGCTCCAATTATGCTTCAATTATGCTTTTATGCTCGAAGTTGAAAATTATGCTTTTAATGCTTTTTATGCTCTCGAAATTGTTCCGACTTTTTCGAAAATCCATCCTAAATTCGGTCCATTCTGATATTAGATAGCAACCCATACCTATAAATATTGCATTATGCTTTCTATGCTTTAATGCCCCATGGGTTGCCCTATCAATCACTAATCATCTCAATAACCTAAACATTTGTGCGTTGTAAGTACTGTGTAAAATCCCTCCGATTCTCGATGATCAATGAACATCCACCAAGAAGAGTTGCTAATGAACATGTCAGGAATTCTAATGACTTCGCTGCTCCTTCATCTTGGAAACATATTGGTGCTCTCTGCTCAATTCTTTATATCTTTGTCCATGATTAATGATTAATATGATACACCAAAAACTCAAACAAACCATTGATCTTTGTACTTGCTATCAAACATCAAATAGCAAAACAAAATCTCTGGTGCGCCAAAGTGCTTGGGAAAAAACGCCAGTTTTTTATACAAAACAACTACAAAAAACAAATCCTATTCTGAATTCCCAATTCTTCAAACACTCACAAAAAACTGTTCGATTACCAAAAAAATATAAAAATAACGTTTAAACATTGGTTGTACGTAATGGTTGGGGCGTCAAACCTACCCAAAAAATATTTTTAAAATATCAAAGATTTTTCCATAAATGTTTTTATCAACACTCAAAACTACTTCAAAACAAAGAATGTCACAGCATCAATTCCTTTCGATTATCAATCATTCCAGTCGCAACTCCTTTTGTGCCAAAAAGATAAATTTCAGGGATGATCTGAATCGATGTCTAAGTGATTTGAGACATAGACATGACAGCCGTCCTTCTCCTCGCGGACAAAAATGGCGGCAAATTGTCTTGTCCATTTTTTAAAACCAAATTTGGAGGTTTTCGATGCTAAATTACCTAGGGTTAAAAAGCTTTGACCTTTCTCCCTTCCAAGAAATTTTTGCAGTCTTTTTTGTTGCAACGTTGAATAAATTTTTTAGTCACTTTGGTCATTATGGTTGACAATGGGAATGCAATTATGATTTTTTGGGACTTAATTTGGTATTGTTTTACATGATTTTTTCTTTCTTTTCCCACAGTTGGCGGTGGCTCAGCGGGTGCCGTAGTGGGCAGAAGGTGAGAATGATTTAGATTAAATATAATATAACTTGAAAAATTAAATAAATTTTTCTCCAATTTTTTGGCAAATAAATGATTGTAGCTATAATTGCCTTTTTTCTTGGGTAGGTTGGCGGACGCAAACCACAAAGTCTTATTGTTGGAGGCTGGTGGTGAGCCGAGTCCATTGTCGAGCGTGCCGGCCTTGGCCCTGCTGGTGCTGAACTATGACTACATCGACTGGAGGTTCTTCACGACGCCGCAGAAGAAGTCTTGCCTTGGAATGAATAATCAGGTGTGTGCACGGCCATAGGGTCCACATACAATTTAATTTAATTAAATCCACAAGGCGATCGCAGACTTTTGTCCATTTCACTTCCGTTTTTTTAGAATGAAGAATAATTTTATTATTATTAGTTGAGGTTACCGACTTTCTCTGAACCATTACAGTGCAACGTTTACAACATCTGACCATTATAACTATCACACCATATCCGAGAACTTGTGTTTAGGCTCGGAGCATCCTCCAATGCCAGTTTTGATTATGAAATTGGAATGATTTACTAATAGCAGTGTTGGGGGTTTTCCCAATCACAAGTTCTTCCGAGTGGGATGGGAAAAACGATTTTCCCGGGAAATGTCCAAAACTGCCCAAAACTGTCCAAAACGTACACTGCATGCATGCACAGGCATGCATGCCCCCAGCCATTGAGTTTTTCCCACTTTTTACATTAAGTATATGACACTAGAGTTTTGGACGAATTTGGGCAGCTAGGTTTTGGACTTCCAAAATGATAAATACCGGTATTTACCGGTAAATACCCATTATAGTTTTTCCCCGGTTCCAACGCTAACTAATAGCAACAAAACACAAAAATATGGTTAGAATATCTTCGCTGCGATGTAGCGTTGGGGTTTTCCCCTGCTACAGGTTTTTCCCAGTGGGATGGGAAGAACAATTTTCCCGGGAAATGTAAAAAACTGCCCAAAACTGTCCAAAACTCACACTGTATGCAGCGTATTAAATATTTGTCGCACAATGCCCCCAGCCATTGAATTTTTCCCACTTTATACATTGTGTATATGGCACTGAAATTTTGCAGAGTTCTGGGCAGCTAGGTTTTGGACGTCCAAAATGGTAAATACCAGTGTTTACCGGTAAATACCAATTTTAGTTTTTCCCCGACCCCAACGCTGCTGCGATGATTACTAAGGCAACCCATGGAACATTAAAGCATAGAAAGCAAAATGCAATATTTAGGTATGGGTTGTCATCTAATATAAAGAAAGACCGAATTTGGGATGGATTTTCGAAAATTCGGAGCAATTTTGTAAAAACATAAAAAACATTAATAGCATAATTTTCCACTTGGAGCGTAATAAGCATTATTAGCGCATAAATAATCGAAAAAAATAGATGATTTTTATTGTCAAATATAAAAAATGTTTATTGCGTTGCTGTAAAAATCGTTTAAGTGTTTAAAACTTTGCACCTGTAATTTTGCGTTTGATTCGAAAAACAATAGTTTGAAAATAAATCTCTGGAACTCGCCAAAATCGCCGAATCTTCTATTTTGAAAAAAGTGCTACTCGAAATTAAGTTTCAAGAATGGCTCATTTTCAATATATTTTTTTGGATTTCAGCTTTTTTGTCGCTTCAGAATTATTTCTCCAGGTCATTTACAAAATTAAACTAGTGCAATAAAACTTGCTTTGGCCCTGAAGATATTGAAAAACAATAAAGGCACAATTTTCAAACGTTAAAAGTTTAATTCTTTACATTTTGGAGCATAAAGTGGACTGCCTTAATTATTAGCTAAGAAAATGTTCTCAGGTAATGGATATTATCCATTGGGATAGGAAAACCATTTTTTTTAAAGAAAAAACAAAACTGTTTAAGAACATTTCTACTCAACACTCAATGCAGTATATATTTTTTGTCTCACAATGCCCAGAAGATTTAATTGTATTAGAGTTTTGGTCAGTTTTGTCGGCTACTTACATATGTATGTAAGTAGTTTTGTTTTGTCCAAAATGGTATTCACCGAGGTATTTTTTACCGGTATTTACCATTTTGTGTTTGGTCCATACCCCAGGTTACGTAACCTGCCCTAGTTATTGAAGGCAAATTTTAATTTGTAAACCAGATCGAACAGATCTAATTTTGTCTACCAATATTTAGACAACCATGTTAAAACTTCAACTAACCTAATTAATCCGAAGATTTTAAAATTCCCGATTTCTGCCAAAAATCAACAAGCGACTTCCGAAGTCACCTGGAACAACTTCCAAAACGTGTAAAATTACCTCTGGAAAAACAAACTTACTGTTTTAATAATAAACAATTGGTTTTTAGTGGCGGAAATGGTCAAAAACTCACAAATAATTCTGTCTTTTGATTCGAAACAAGTTTTCCATGATTTCTCTGCTGAATTATTCCACAACTTTTTGGGGATTCCAATTTTAGCTTAAATTATTCAGCCCATCCATAAAGGATGTCACACTCGGAATGGGGGGAGAGGGTCCATGACCCGTGACGCATATATCCTGTAACGCTTTCAATGTCCTATCCTACCCATGCATAAGAGTAGAGAGGGACAAGGGGGAGGGAGGATGTCCAAACCCGGGTTTTTAGCGTGACGTCCTTTATGGATGACCCCTTGCTGACAAACAGTTTCAGAAACATAAAATAGTATTAAATAACAAAAGGTGCAATGTAAGATTTGCATGTGTCACACAAATTCCAACTGAGTTTGACTATTTTTGTCAACATCCTAGATTATGATTTTCGGTCTTACTCAAAGTAAATATTCTCGATAACTTTCGCCTTTCAGTCAAAAGTATCTTTTAAATATGGTTGCCATAACGTCAAAAATGCGACAAAAGTCTGAGAGCGCCTAATTTTTTTCAAAAACTTTTTTTTTCTTAAAAAAATTCCAAGTAGTAAACTAACTCATATCCTTTCTTTTTATAAATATTCTCGATAACTTTCGCCTTTCAGTCGAAAATATTCTTACAATATGGTTCCCAAAAAATGAAAATGCGACAAAAGCCTGAGAGCGCCTAAATCTTCCCATAAACAATTATTTTCTTTAAAAAATCCAAGTTGGCAACTAACTCATATTCTTTTTTTTCTTTGTTTCAGCAATGCTTCTGGCCCCGAGGTGAGTCACTCTGAATGCTCCCATCTCAACTGAGAATTCGACGCGTCGTCAAAAAACTTGTTCTCAAATGAATATTTTTTTTACATCAGTCACCTACAATATCTATACCCACTCAAAAATAAAGATTCTGTATTTTGCTCGAGATATGTCACTAAGCAAATATCATAGTTTTTTGGTTATTCCAATTTCGCATTTCTAATCTTGCAGGAAAGGGTCTCGGTGGCAGCAGCAACCTGAACTTTATGATTTACATGAGAGGTTAGTATTCACATAAATATTTTTTGTCACACAACCATGTACGAGCTTCAATACCTTTGGATAAACATATGTAATAATTACATTTTTATGAAGATTTGACATTGAATTAATTTTATTTTGCTTGTGTGAATAATTAGGTCATCCACAAGACTTCAACACGTGGGCGAATATTACGGGCGACGATCGCTGGAGCTATAAGCACTGCCTCGACTATTTTAAGAGATCGGAGGACTATCACGGAGACTTTGATGATCGTGAGTTTTCAGCAATAGATTAGATTTATTAGTACAACTGAAGTTTAAAATTAGTCGGGCAGATTTGAACGACAATTTTTTCGACAAGATTTTTTTTATGTAAGTATGGACGCTGGAAGCGAAAATGGTCCAATTTGATTTTGTTTCGCCAGACAATGATTTTCTACAATTTTTTAGTTAGCTTCGGAAGATATGGTTTTTATGTAAGTACATCATCCTGTGTCGAGAAGATAAAATTTGAATGTCTTGTTTTTGAATTTTTCGAGTCTACGAAAAAAATGTTACAATTTATGTTTTGTCGTCCAGTTCATTCAAAAAGTTAAAAACCAGTTTAAATTTAGTTTTGTATTCGAGGGGTTTTAAATTTTTTTGACAATTATTAGAAAGTAAGTGAAATGCACATATTTTCCCGAATATATTGACACGGACTTTTTTTTCATGAAAATTTCGTGTTTCGACAACAAACTTTACTTGATTTGCTGGCATTTTACTTTAAATTTAAAAAAAACTGTTTCGTACTTTTATTTATTGCTCATACAGATTTAATGGACAAGCTTACTAAATCGGTTTATTGTTCATGTGTACTACATATATGTCTTAAGTAAACTTACTTTTTGAAATTTCCTAGCAAAATATCATAGTCACGGAGGACCTCTCGGAGTATCTCTGACACCTTACATAGGCCTCGGCGAAGACTGGATTGCGGCTGGAGTTGAGCAAGGCTACCCTAGAACTGATCTTCAGGCGGAGTACACCGAAGGTATCCAAAATTATTTTTTTAACTGTTCATTCGCAACTTCGTACAATAAGTTGACCCTGATTATATGTAACGAATACACGTATTTTTTATTATGCAACGTCAGGATTTTCGCCAATCTACTTCACCCAGAAGGATGGTCGTCGCCATGGTACCTATAAAGCTTTCCTTGAGCCAATCAGGAACAAACCGAATCTCAAAATCTACAAGTTCTCACAGGTTTACAGGGTACGTTCAAAAAATGACTCTTTTAAGTTTCTGAAATTTCCAATTAAATATTACAAAAACGGGAATTGAACTCTGGCAAAATGTACCGCTGAAATTGATAATAGTTCAAGGGTTAAAAGGCAGACTTGTTCAAGAATTTTTAAAATGGAACATCACTATATCTTATACTGACCAATCTTGACTTTCACTTGTCATAAAGATATCTCCAAGATTTACCAGTTGCTGTCGATAAGCTAATGCAAATTTCGTGAATCATAAGACTTTTATTCATACGTATGTATTCCATCAACATGCATGCATGTACCAAAGCAATTTCCATTTAAATAGAATATCGACCATGAACATGTGTGATTTGCTTGGAGTGAATTTCAAAAAAAGTGGTAGTAATCTTTTTAAAATGTATTTTATATTTCCATTATTCCGAATTCCATTATTATTAAAAATACACTCCGAGCACGCTACCATTATTCTGTATTCGCCGTCGATATGTTACTATGGGTTGAGTTGCACCTAGAAAAATGAGATTTTCAAGAGATTCGTACCAAAAGTATTATCAACAGCTTATCAGTATTCACAACCTAAGCTACGCTAGTAACATATTCTTTTCAGTTTAAAATACTCGCAGAAATGCTTTGAAAAGAAAACTATTTTAAAATGGCGAGGAACAGGGAAGTTGTGAATAAGACTGATTTTAAAAAGTTAATTACCCTTATCGTCTCCAGGGTCCAGAATTTTAGGGACTTGAATGAAGCTAACCGCTTAAACAAGCAATCATTTCTATTATTAAAAAATGATGGAACACTTTTTTTGCAATGCGTTCCATCATTTACGCAACTTTAATGATAGAATTTGTTTTACTTCGTCACGCTGAATTTTAAAATATAGCAGATTAAATGTTTGGGTGACACATAAGACATGAAAAGCGAGTTGTCGTACAAATCATGTGCATAGGATTTAGACATAAGAGTCATATGCATAAAATATTCAAATCCCGTATCTGAATTTTCAAAGTTTTTTTTCTGTAAGCGTCAATTACTATTTCAAACAAACTCAATTCAAAATTACAAGTTCCCAACAAAACTAAAGATCATCTTTAGATAAATGAAATATTAGAGACTTGGCCTAATTCAGCACTCCACAATTTAAGGAGGCATCCATAAATTATTTAACGCCTTGGGGGTCGGTGGGTGGTCAAACGAAGGCGTTACACTCACAATATATTGATAGTAAATGGGCAAAGCGTGACATGGGTGGGTGGGTGGTCCGAAATGTTTTTAGCGTTACGTAATTTAAGGATGCTCCTAAGTAGAAATTTGTGTTTTTCTTTTAATTAGACCGTTTTGTGACATGCGACAAGTTTGTGACAGATGACGAAATATGCCTTGTGACAACAAAATTTGCATCTGATGAGATTTAAAGATCAGTTAAATTTACATATATGTGTGCTTCTTTACCTCAAACCCCGTAGGTTCTGTTCAAGGGAGACAAGCCTCCATACCAAGCCTACGGCGTTGAATACGAGCGTCACGGTGTCCGAAAAATCGCGTACGCGACGAAGGAAGTCATCGTCAGCGAAGAGAACAGAGTGAGTCCAAGGAAATTTTCGATTATTTTTGGGTGCAAAATTGTACGTAATATTTTCAAATGCTAAAATATTTAAATAATGTTTTTCTCTTAAATTGTAAAACAGATTCAAGTCAAGATTGACAACCCGAACGTAGGCAAGAACCTGCAAGATCACATCTCCGGGTTCATCGGGCCCTTCCTCATTGACCAGCCCAAGTCGATGTTATTCGACCGTGACATTAACGCTCAAACCGTGATGGAGTTCACGGAAAAGGGTGAGTTCTCGAAAGAATAAAAAAAAATGACGATTAAGTATTAAGCGACGAACGTAAAATAAGTAGAAATTAATAACATTTGGGGTACCCTCATGTGTGTGTCCAGAGATTGCCATGGGAAAAAATCAGTGAGAAATAATCGTTTTTACTGCGACATTGCAGACATGATAATTTGAAATAAATTAGAAAGCTAAAATTAGCACTTTGCTGCCTATTCCTTGTGCTACAATAACATTTTGCTTTTTAAAATGAATTTAAGCGCTTCTTGACATGTGGCGGCAAAACACCGCGAACATGTTTTGACTACGATCATGCAACTCAACCCGCGGTAATCCATCCCGGACTGAATTTTGCAAAAAGTAGTAATTTCGAGTTTAATTGCTTTT
>JAHZMY010002917.1:0-15772 GCA_027743915.1 Seira sanloemensis | reverse complement strand
CATTGTTTTCAGAACCTATTTTTAGTGTAGCTCCGATGGATTCAAATAGTACGAAAACGTCGGAAACAAAATCAGGATGATCATGCTTCAGCATTAGATTTCCGGCCAAAGTTCCACGCTAGTTGAATGCATGCAAAAGTGAGAAAAAATAGCCCGGGTGAATTACCTCAACTCTAATTTTGAGATTGTAATCCATTAACATTATGTATATTTGCCCATACATTCCTAACAGATAAGCAAGCAAGTCTCCTGAAAAGCTTGTTGAATTCACTGGCCCATACGAAATCTTTCATGGGTATAGCATCCCGAAATTCGGCGATTGCATTGGTCAAGGTCGTACCACCACCCAGGATCATTTCGTTTGCATTTATTTCCTTCATGTGGAGCTCTGGTATGTCATTGATTTCCAGAAATCCCTGGTATGGGCCATCTTGCTTGTACACTCCTTTTTTAAATAAACAAGATCTTTGTCAGACGCAACAAATGAAAATCGTAAAAGCTATTTTTGATTTTTTTACCAGTTCCAGTATTTCCTGCTACTAGCCTATATCTCATTTGCGAGTAGGTGAACCTTTCCACAACCTCAAATAGTGTGGACAACGTAGTTACTTTTAACCATTGTTCACCGCTAGAGCTCTGGATAAATAGATTTCTGGGTGTTTGAATAATTTCCATTTCAGGGTCAATTTCGTCTGTGCTGTTTTGTTTTAGCGAACATTTGTATTTATAACACTCCTGAAAAAATGTAAATTCATTAACACTTAAAATTCTAAAACTATGTAGATTTATTTTGACATACTTCAATATCCTCTTGGCATTTCCCTTTGGCTTCTTCGGACGGAATGACCAGCGACTTAAAAGCGTCGATGATCGGCCTGTAGCCGGTGCACCTAATGTATGCAGAGGATTAAAGGAAACATGAAGCTCTGAGCTACAGATTTGAAATTGCTGGATTTAAACTTGTGACCTGACCTGCATATGTTTCCATCGAATGAATATTCGACTTCTCCGCCGGTGAATCTGGGATTGTTCTGCACTACACTAAAAGTTGAAATCAAGTTAATGAATTTAGTAGACAAAAATTAGTTTATATTTAGACCAAACATTTGAGTATGAATGATTACCTGGAATTACTCCTTACTTTTTAAGTGTATAGTTGACGTTAGGAATTACTTACCTGAGTTCCACCGTATTTAACCAAACTATCTTGAATTGGGTGGTATCCATTTTTTTGGTTCCCAAGTCTCTCAATCGTAGTAATGTCCAATCCGTCACAAGCAAACAAAGGAAGAAGGCACTAGAGCCACATTTTTTTTAAAAAATGTTTGAAACTTTACGCTTTTCCAGTTTACGCTTCATGAATCAATGAGGATTCAAACTAACCGAATTGGCAGACCGCAGTTCAGTTTGACCACTGGACGGATTTGTCGACCTTATTGTGACCATACATGAGCCACATCCTCCTTCACGACACATATACTTGGTGCCGGTAAGCCCTATCTTATCCCTGAGATAGTCTACCAAAAGATATCCTGGTCCAATCTCCGGATCACATCCGTCAGTTTTTACTGCAGAGTTTTTTTTTATCAACGAATGAAAACCTAGCTTAATTTAGTGGGAATCTATTTATTAAAGCTATTTACCACTGTATTCCTTTCCGTTAACAAAAAAGGTAATATAATTTTGTTGAAATTCGGACGCCCTGTGCAATGATGAAAAAATGTCAGTTCCTGATAATATTAATAAATACGAGTTAATGAATAAGATATGATTTTACATACTGCAATTTTTGCAGGTGGCTCTGCTCTGCCCCCATGATCACTGCAAATCAAACAGATCCAGGTTCAACTTGCAGCAATTAATCCAGATTGGCTTCAAATTATCTCAAGTCGCCCCAATTGAATATGACCTTTCAAAAGAGAAATTGTTTGACAAATTTACGAACCACAGTCTCTAAATTATTACAAAAAGTTACGATTAGCACCACACACCCATGACTTGCCCCTTTCAAAGCTCACACCTTTGTTCAAATCACATTTTACAAGGCACGTTTTAAAATCATACATTTGCCAAGCGGAAGCTCAAGCGTGGTCATAGTCATGCTTTTATGCTCACACATAATTTAGAGGGAAAATATTTCGCAAAATTTATTGCTACCATTAAAGCAAATGAATCATTTTTTGCTTTAAACCTTGTATTCGTATTAAATTTAAAAAGGAATGTGCATGTAGCACAATTACCCACAAATGTAGTGCATATTAGAAATGCATCTTGAAAGACGTGAGGCTGTGTACAGAGCATTCTGCTTCCACATACTTACAAATTGTTACACCGTGAATATTGCAAGACTTCAGCTTCCTTCCTTTCCGCTTGTGCAAAGCCAACACCATTTATTGCCGAAAATCACGCTACATACAACATAAAAACGTGTAGGAAATGAATTTTGAAAATTGCATGAAGGCTGCCTAAATAAATATGAGCATGGTCAGACAGTAAACATAAGTTCAAGGTGCAAAACATGTACCTTTTAGGCATGTTAGTCATCAAGCGTACAACAGATAATAATATGAGATCGCAGACCCATATATTCGAACTCTTTTTTGCTTGCTACAGTTTTATAATGAATTTCACGCTTCCCTGCAATCATCATTTTGCTTCTTGCTACTTCGCGTTTAATTAACCGATTTTTAGGAAATGGGAGTTTTTTTCTGCTATGCTTTGTGATTGATTAGAGTTAGTTGATCGAAGCAATATTCTCTTTTAGGGCTACGCTTCACCGTTCTTAATCACTGTAAAAGCAATATGCCTGCGTAAGTACATAAGTACATGTACATATCTCTGTCCGTGCTTGCATACGAACAAAATGAAAATACGATTGCGGCGTTGATAGTGATCGTAATTTTGAAGTGCATTTTAATTTGAGTATATGCTTACTGAAAGGGATTTGAGCGAGTTTACTTAAGATAATTAGAAAGAAATTCTTATAATTAGCAATACCTACTCCGCCTTTGGGATAAACTTATGACTTTACACGCGGTACTTTGAACTATAAAAGACGTTAGTAAATAAATGCAGTATGTACAACTTTTATTGAAGGTAGAGTTATCATCCCATAATGTTTATGACTTTTATTTGCTTTTCTACGAAAATATTGTGAAGTAAAAATTTTGGAAATGAGGACAAACTGTAGGTTCCTAAAGACAAGTAAATTAATAATAAAAGACAGTGTGTAATTTTTACAGACCCATAAAAGCAAATATTCTTGCATCATCATCTTACGTAGTTTTGCTGTGCACGTCAGGAAATTATACTCATGCCTACATACTGTACGTTTGAAGTGAATCAAACAATTTGATACCTGACACACCTACAGTCACATGACTATGACTCAAAATTTATAAATGTTTCTCTTTGGGTCACATCTAAATTTATCGTTGGTATCTAAAAATAGGATATTAAAAATAACCCCTCGTCGTCCCACCAAATTTTGTAACTCACGTCATATAAAGATTAATAAATGTATTTAAATTCTGTTTACATTTCCCCGTATCAAGACCTCTTTTGTCTTTTGCTACTGACGCATTTTACCCAGCCTCGTGCATGCACTTTGGTAATCCACGACCTCTTTTTTGGCAATTCGTTGACGCAGGAAGAAAAGATCTCGTTGGTATTTGAGGTGAGTAAAAATACTGCGTCTCATCACATCATTTCCTACATGCAAATAAGTACATATAACAGCTTTCCTTCCTTCATTTTGCCGAAATTAACCCTTTTCTGTTTTGGCAAATTTTTCTCTCAGCAATGTGATGATCAATGATCTTTTTGTGAAAGGAGATTGATGATGATGTTGATAGCTACTCTTCACAGGCCAACTTGTGTAATAACGCGTAAAACATGAAGAAAATTAGAGGCATTCCAAATCGTTGAGATACATGCCTTACATGCATAGATGCATATAATAGATATAGACAAGCGTTATTATTTTTACACTTTTAATAGCCCATTACACAAGCTTTCCCTTGATCGATATCCTTTCCCCGTTTACTCCAGTGAAAGTACCTGATGATTCAAGCCTTGTGGTAAGCTTTTGCTGAATCGCATGAAATGTGGACGCATACGTAGCACTCCAAACATTCCAGTGTTTATACAAAAGCATTTTCCGAGAAAAGAGTTTGTATTGCTCATACTACGGTAAATAAATGGTTAGCAGAGAAAGAGAAAGCCAGGGAGAAAATTAAAGCAAAACATTGGAGCTGACACAACATGATCATCTTAGACGTGTAGAGGGAAAAGCTTTCACCATCCATACCACTACATGTGTGCATTGCCTCCAATTTATCACATTCCCAGCCACTTTCCCTCCACAAAATCTTTTCCCTTTTCCTTTCCTCAATCTGCTTGAAGATATGAGACGTAATAAAAGATGCATTGCACCAATAAAAGCCCGTAGTCATCTGCGAGGATGAAGAGGAGGAAAAAAGTATAAAAGTGCGAGTGCTTACAATTTAGTAGTAGGATTAACTGCTAGTTTTAATTTAGTACGCCATAAGGTCTAACGAGTAGGAAGGGAAAGTGAATTAGAACAATAGAAGTTTTAGTGGGAACATGCTCGCCGTAGACGGATAGATTTTGTTAGCGTAATTCATCTAGTCAAAATGGCATTAGCCGCGGGGTTACATGGCGCCGTGAGGTTAAGTTTCTACCGCGCGGGCAAGGTAGACCAATTTGGCGTTAATTTCCGTTGTAGAATAATCCTTGACAATAATAATGACGTTGTCAGGCCGTTCAGAAAGATTTCGGGGAAAGTGATAATTGAAACAAGATTTCCAATTAAGCATAAAGGTAGGGATTATAAAAGAATTATACACCATTAATTTAGGATTAGACGGATCTCTCTGTGACTTTGAGGCTTGCTGTTTGCTTTTATAGGGATTCTCATCCAATTCGAGGGGTTATGCACACTACGCTATTCGAGCAAGGTCAGGAGGTTTACTTTGGAAATGTAAAATTTGATTGTTCTCAAAGATTAAGACTAAAGTTTTATATATTTATTGCTTTTAGTTGGATAATAGAACGTCGTTCCATCAAGGCCGACAGATTATTTTGGAGGGCACAAAACCGGAAGGACGAGATTTGTTTCAGGAATCTCCTATTCTTTGCGTCATTGAGCCAAAAGGTATCAATTAATATTTTCTGTAAGGTTCATTTATATGATATAAAGCCTACTATTTATTATATTATTTATTCCATTTTTACTCAAAGGATCCTACTTCTTAAATCCGGGAACGGCAACGTATCCATTCACCTTGGACATTCCGGGTAACCT
Organism: Seira sanloemensis; assembly: GCA_027743915.1. Classification (NCBI taxonomy): domain Eukaryota; kingdom Metazoa; phylum Arthropoda; class Collembola; order Entomobryomorpha; family Entomobryidae; genus Seira; species Seira sanloemensis. The sequence goes on along the minus strand of JAHZMY010002917.1, from coordinate 10,446 downwards.
TTCTCTTCCGCTTGGGTTTAAAAACGCTCTGGGCAATCTCGTATATCGTCTAGTAGTTTACATGAAGTCAGCAGGTGAAATTAATACTGAAGTTGGAGAGAAAATTCTTCGATTTAACGGTCACCTCAATTTATATCAAGTTCCTGAAGCTGCCAAACCAATTGCGATTGAGCAGTGTTACAAGAAATCTGTCTTCTGCAGAAAAAAGTTGGTGGAGGTTCTGTTTTCAGTGGAATCTTCAGGCTTTCTCCCAGGCGAACAAATTCCTTTCATTTTCTATGTCAAAAATGTTAAATGTTTTCCGCTGGAGCTCTCGGTGAATTTGGTGCAGGAGTATAAATATGACGCATCCGGGAAACGTGACTCACCGAAAAGGAGGTGACTCAATTTATCTCATTACTTAAATTTTAATCATGGGAGCATTGCAAAATGACGCTATTAATTTTTCCACAATATGTTTAAAAGGTATGTCATTGTGGCGTCCAAGGAAAGGAATGAGTTTGAGCCGCAGCCGGAAACAACGTGGATCGACGATTTGGATATTCGTGAAGGTCAAGAACCCTCTTTTACCGGTCACTTCATGTACAGCGTTACCTACACAATACAGTTTAAGGTAAAAATACTGGACCATGGTACAATTACTGGCCAAACTCGGATCCTTATCGGATCCTGTCGCCAGGACGACGAATCTTTGATGAGCAACGCTTCTGCCCTTGAGGTTCCTTTTGTTGGCGCCCCCCTGCGCCGGAGGGGTTCAGCGTCGTCGACCCATTCGGCGAGATCCCACAACTCTGCCACGACCACGTACAGCTTGCCTCCAGCCTATTCTCAGTTGTCCTCGAGAATTCCCAGTATTGAAACATGTAAGTCAAATATTAGTCCAAATATTACTCCCGTGTTGTAATATATCCTCTTTTTCGGAAGAAAATCAATATTTATTAATATGTGCTCATACGTTTACTCTGACTACAGTACCTCCTGCGTACGATGAAGTGGAGCCATTTTTGGAGAGTCAGGAGTTAACATGGGAAGTTCCAAATTTTTCTCCGACTTCCAAGACCCGAGATGAGGGAGATACAACTGATACTCCAGAGGAGGAGGCGGATTAAAATGAGATTAATCTACGGTATACGATACACTTTTAGCACCAAAGGTGGAAAGTCAGATTAAAGATTCAGCTTCAGATCGATGCCGAACTTTCTCTGGCTAGTTACATACATACAGCCAGTCACGATTATGACTCAACATCTGCCACCATTTCCATTGCATTTCTTGATGCAAACTTTTGCAAGCCGCCAGCAAAACAACCTTGATGCCAAGAATTTACAACTTTTCATAATTTACTACTTTCTAGTCTCAACTTTCACCTTTCACTCATTCAATCACACAATGACATTTTATTGCCTTCAAATACTTTACACAAAATAACCAAAAAAATGGAAACTTTAACAAATATTGTTTTAGACTAGGTATAGGCATAAGACGAATTCAAAACTGCACAAGAAATAACTTTGTTCAACAAAATATTACGTATAAGGATTCTCACACTCTCTACAACATGCCTTTTGAACTAAGTGACTAAAAAGAAATACTGTGTTCTGAAACCGACTTCTCCCAAAAACAATATACAAATATTATTACTGCTAAAGTCTAAATAGTTATAAAAAAAGTTCCTCAAGGCTTCCTTTCATAATTAGGCGTTCCTTTGAAAACTGTCAACATTACCAATTATACTGTGACATGAATATACAACAAGGAGAAACTCATTTCCTACTTACATATAACGGTGTTAATATCTGTACATTTTACTGACGTTAGATTTACTTGTTACACAATGTTGTATATATTATTAGCTGCAATAAGGTGCTACTTGTTATGCTCTTGTTGTCTTTCATTGCTACCATTTACTGTATTGCATACATATAAGACGCAAAAAACGCAACTCTTCAACTTTACCAAGAATTTTTATATTAAAAAAACTACAAGGTAAGTACCTGAGCCTTGAACACTCATTACTAATACACTGGAATTATGATTTTCTATTGAAGCGCCATACATTTTTATAACATCCGATCTGTTCCAGACTCCCTAGCGATTAGTTTTCCATGGAAAGAGGAAAGGAGAACAAAAAGTCCTTCAAAAATTAAAGCCAGAGGTAGTAATATATCCTGTTTTCTCTTTACACGATCTCGCCTTGTAAATAAAAACACCTTAATACTCGGCTTAATACTAGCATCCACTCTTGGTTCGTTTTTTTTGCCGAGATAATGTTCAATTAGAAATTCCATTTTTTTCAAAGGCAAGGCCACAGAGAAAGCTATGGTTATTCGCATTTCAAAGAGGAATTTTGAATTAATATGTCTCATGGCGATTTTCCACTCAGCAGATGGTAGGAATTTTTATCCCTGGAAAGTTTTGCAGTCCAAGCATGTTGTTCATTCTCACATACTTCAACATACTTCAAAATTTTCTTCTTCTTTCACATTTCCTTGGAAAAGATGGGCCTTTGGCAGGAGAGAAGTACAGAAGGAAAATTAGCATAACGAAATTAACACAACTACAGGCTGAAAATATTTATTTTTTGAGAAACCACATGAATATGCATTCCTCGTAGACGCTTAAAATTATGTTTTCATCAAACGCATCCACTCGAGAGAGAAATTTTCCCCTTTGATGCCTACACCTTGTTTACCTTCCACTGTTTAAAGATATACCGTTTTATATTGCCTACCTCTCTATGAAAATTGTTTACAAAAAATTGTTAAACTATTATATAGCTCAAAAAACACTTGCCATGGGTGTACGAGTCTATTGTTGATGATGTTTGCTCGTTTCGTGTGTGTGTGTGTATGTATTTATGTGTTTTCGACAATCTGCATCCATTTTCATGGAATCGCATTAGAAGAAATTGGAATTGTAGATGAAGGGAAAAAGGGTTAGCAAGCCAGCGTTTTGAGGAATTTGGAGTGAGATAGAGGGAAAATTATTTGTAAATATTTACTCTTCCTTCAAGCTAAATAAATACTTTTTATACCGCTACTTTTCTCTTTCCAGAAAATGTATTACAAGTTTGTAAATACGTGAAAATTTTGCATGTTCAAATAAATATATGTGTGTACCATGATCTTTTTGCCCAGTTCTCACGTCCGTGTTCTATTGCAAAATACGAAGAAAAGATCTAATAAATTGAAAGAAATGAACAAAAAGTAAACGAATCTTTTTCAAGTATCAATATTACGACTCACTCATGAGCAATAATGGCTTTCACCCGGCCTAACTCATAATTTAACAATTTTTTCTCCTAAAGTTCACCTGAACGAATAAAGAATGGGTTTCATCTTTATAAATATTTATAAACAAACAAGGCAAGGATATTGTCTTGCCTTCGTCGCGTCCTACCTGAAATATGGAGCATATTAAAGAGGACTCGGCGGGATCACGTTTAGAATGCGGAAAATGGTTCTTATTATTATTAAAGAGCAATAAAGCAGGTTGGAAAAAGTTGCTGAAAATAGCTATGCCTTCTCTACATATTTGCAATGCGGGTTAACCCAAAAAGATATGGACGGATTCAAAAGTATTTTGCGTTTTATTTCATTTTTAATATATTCTTGGTACATAAACAAAAAAAAAGTTTTTGCTTCATCTGTAATATGATATGGCTTGAATATCCCTTTAGGATTGTAAAGGATGAAACCAGTCTTGATGCAAAAACTCAAGGCCATCAGTTTATCTGCGGAAAATGGGTTTCTCAGAAAAAAAATAAAACAAGAGAGCTCAAGTTTAATCCGTCCTACTGTTTTTTTTACCGTCATCATGATCATCAACACCGTTTGCTCTTTACCATTTACTTCCCATAAAGTACACATTTTATGCATAAACGATTTTCCACGAATATGTATTTCTCTGTGGGTGAGGGGAGACTTTTTAAGTGGAAACTATGTCCAAAAGTCCAAGGCAAATTTATGGATGTGGAATGAGCGTAAAAACCTTTTTCCCTTTACTGTTATTTTCACTGGAAGAGAGCGGACATGGAAAGTTCAGCTTAAGAATCAATAATTTCCATCTATTTTTAGGTTTGCCAAAAATTCAATTCATTTATTTGCCAAAATAAGGGGGAAATGAGGGAAAAGTAAAATAGATAAATGAGCCAAAAAGTTAAAAGAAAAGTTTTCAAAAGAGAAAAATATGTGTGCTCTCGTATCTCATTCACGGCTTAACAAGGTATGGCTGAATAAGCGAAAAAAATATATCACGGATCTGGCGAGAAGGAGAGAGAAAAAATCAAGAAAATTTAATAATCCCCCGCATATATGTACATAATACGGTTAGCAAATTTTGATTATAAATCAGGGGAAAGCCCCCAGAAAAACGAATATTATTGGCTGCGAAGAAACCAGAGACGCGGATAGCGAGAGAGATGAAAAGTCTCCCATGAAAAATGGAAATGAGTTTTTCGAGCAGAGAGAGATAGAGTTGTAAAAATTTAATAATTTTTTTCAGCGAATAAAATAAAATTTGAGTTGCAAAAGGAAGAGAGGAAAGTTTAGTCTCATGCATGTAATTTTTACAAGTGAAAGCACAAAATATCTCAGGTAGAGAAAATAGGCTAAGTGGAGCTTCTCTTTTTCTTTGCTTTGATATCTTTGAGTTTAAACGTTTAGTGCCTCCTCGGAGAATATCTTTTTTCATTGAATGAATGGCTGGAAACGTTTTTGTAAAGTGATCACGGTCACGAAACGCAAGAAGTGAGAGCCTTTTATATCCACACGAGGATGAGGGAAAGTTGCACACAAACGGAAGGAAGACTCGAGCAAAAGAGAAATTTCGTTACGATTTTTGTTATGCTCCATGTTTATCTTTCCCCTTCCCCTTATAAAATAATTGAAAGTTTTGTAAGGTCTGCAGGGGATAAAGTAAAGGAACACTTTCCTTTTTGTCCTTTCGGAAAGGGATCAGAGAAAAAATTAGATCAAGCTGTACTACCATGCATAATGTCTCTTGCATCGTCCTTTTTCTTCCTATTTATATTTCTGAAAAGGAAGAGAGAAAGAAGAGAGAGAGGGAAATAGACACTCACACATTCCTTCGTGTCCTCATCCTCTATAACTTCTCGTTTGAATCGATCCTCGAGATTGTACTTTTGCCTGTGTCACTCATTAAATTAAGTTGAGAGTGGCATAAATAAACAATTATAACGTGTCCTTTCCTTTCTCTCCTTTCCATTTACGAGACCTGGCTTCGAGAGATCTCTTGGACTAAGCGCTCGAAATGAGTGGGTGACTATAAAGGAGAGAAAGTGCCGCGGAGAGGACTAAAAATACACTAGCCTCCAACTACTCCACACACTATATATGGGAATATTGTTGTTGTCAGTGAACAATAGATTTGGAAATTTATAGCGAAACTTCCCGCTAGGCATATCCTTTTATTAGGGGCCAATAGACTTCTAATACGAAAGTCAGGGATACAACAGGGGGAAAATTAATCATAATTTGATTTTGTCTCGAACCGGTTTTTACCGTTCCTCCATGTACATTCTGGGTGGATAAAATTGGCTGTATCATCTTCCCATGACTCTATTCAGCTTTCATGTAGTACGTTACAAAATGTTGCCAAAGTGAAAGTAACAAGACAATTTCAGCAAGTTTCCAGCTCCCACTGGACTCGGACATTGCTTCATAAAGTGGGAAAACTCGCACAACCCTGCCTCTCTCTCTCTCTTTCTCTCTGATTCCACTTTCACTGATGTTTTTTTCCTCGAATACATACATATACATACATTGTGTGTAAATTGACCTAATATGCATATGCACGTCATATCCTCTACAAAAAGCAATCGCTCGAAAGAAATGTGTGCTTGTGGTAACCACTAGAACCGCTTTTATTGCATACTATACTCCAATTCACATCTTCCTCCCGGTTTTAAATAATTTGTTACACTTCTCACTCACTTTTTTCACAAAAAAAACTAGGAAACCCTTTCCCCTGACAAAGCAGTGCATCATTACAAAGTCTGCATTCATTCGGTGTATGAGAGACTACGTAAATCATAAAATATTCAACCGTTTTTCTCCAATATGTCTTCCATCCCTTTCCCATCCAATTCGTCTTCGTCTCCTTTTTTAAAATACGTGTCAGTGTTTTTTCATTTCCTCTTCGCATATAAGGCAAAGTTCATTGAGGAAGCCCTACGGTTGGACACAAAGTAACATAACGTACATCGACATTGCGGACATGCATGTAATAAAAGCGAATGAAAAGAGTGAATCTTTTGTTCTTCCCATTTTTCTCTCTCATCCGTGCCTTGTATCTCTTTAAAAGCGAGCCAAGCTCAAAGCTCGGAGCTTAAGCCTCATCTATCTCAAGTTTATAAGCAAGTGGGGAGCAAAAGGACCAAAAAAACACAGGAAACTTTCTCTTTTTTTTGGCACACAAGAAATAAGGCCTTACTTCTCAAGTCATCTCTAAAACTTTTTTTCGCTCTCTTTCTTCCATTCTGGCGGGGAGCTGACTGAGAGGAGAAAGTGAGGACCACAGAGAAAGTGAAAAAGTACATATTGATTTTTGCATTTCCACCTGTGACTTGTGTGACACTCCATCTCTTTCTCTGAGTTTTCTCGCTTGCATATCATTGCAAAACCATTTAGAGAGAGTCTGCTTAACTAAAATACACATCATCCTTCCTGTTTCTCCTTTATCATTTTTCCTCGTCTCGTAAGATCCGCACTAAGCTAAAGCGATATTTTTTTGTTTAACCTTTTATTCTTCCTCACACGATCTGGCTCGCAGAAACTTGTTACTCTAGGACAGAGCGACAGCACCGGATGTTGTTGTGCTGCTGCTTTTGCTTCAGGTTATCATTCATTTTCCAAGGTAGTTTAGGATTATTCTCGAAATCCCCTCCGCTCCTCCTGGCATTCTTCTTAGCTAAACCATTTTTCTCGTCTAGTTTTCAAACTCACTTTATTATCCGTGTGCCAAGTATAAACATTTTTTTGTGCAAATCTATTTTCCTTGACGTAGGGAGAGTGACTCCGGATCTCCCCTTCAGCTCTTATCTCATCCCGTGCACGTATTTTGAAAAAAGGTATTTCCGAGACCTTGTTTCTCTTTCTCGCTGAGAAGCATTAAGTCATTTCAGGGAATAATAAAATTTTCATAATTATATTTATTTTTTATACTATCAGAGATAATGAAGTCCATATGCATGTATACGGATTGGCTACTTTAATATTTAGAGTGACTGTTAGGGTGGGATTTTTGTCAGGCATTAGTGCCAATTACTCACAATGTCAAAGTACATTTTCCACTAGCATCTAGGAGCAAGTGAAGCGCAGCGTTCCATTAATTTATAAACCATAAAGGAAAACTAATAGTATGCTTGGAAAATAAGTCTGGTTTGGTCTTTCTCGATTTTTTGTTCATATAAGCCCAAGTTCGTATGTTAAATATTTTCTCTCTGGTCTCCTTCTTTCCTATCTCCAAACCAGTAGCAGCAGTGTGATGAGAGAGCTGGACTATCTATCTGCGACTTTTCTGCACTTTTTTTTCTTTTTCATGGACTAAAGACTGCAGAGCATTTCACTTTTCATCTCATTCTTGATCCTGACAGCAGCCCAGAGTGAGAGAGAAAAACGGGAAAATATGTTCGGAAACAAAAACTTCCACTTGGTGAATTACATTTTGACAACAGAAGAGAGCAGCCGTTTTATATCATCTCTCGGAATAGCCTTCGCTCTAATTATAGGGCTTTGGACTGTGAACCTAAAGAGACCAGAAATTAAGATTTTTGTGTTGGCTCATTCGAAATTGCCATTATTAGAATAAACATGAGGCAAGCTTGTGTAAATATTAGCCAACTCCAGTGATTAGGACTTGAGTGAAGGACACACAAAAACAGAATTTGTATTTCGCCTGGTCAGTTCCAATGCTAAGTTTGGGAGCCTCATTTAATGTTAATTCGTCGCGTAGAATGAGTTTGTCCTCTGCAGCATGGGCGAGTTCGAGCTCGGCAATAAGGAAGATTCATTTCACAGGTACGGAATAACTTTACCTTGCATTAGTTTTACTCCTCATTTAATGTTAATTCGTCGCGTAGAATGAGTTTGTCCTCTGCAGCATGGGCGAGTTCGAGCTCGGCAATAAGGAAGATTCATTTCACAGGTACGGAATAACTTTACCTTGTATTAGTTTTACACTTTTTATTTGTGGCAAATAATATTACCACGCGTATATCATGAGCATAAGTTTTCCATCCGTGTTCTTTCCACAATATTTTTTCTATGCCTTTGCTCATAGCATCTTCATCTCTCCTTAGCATCTTATATTTATATTGTGCATTCTCTTTCAAATCATGACACTCTGGCCGAAGGATGGGCAATTCATCTAGTTTGGCTATTCTCTCAATCTGGATACCGGTTTCCTGATAAGGACGTGCATAAAGTCCTGCATATTTTAATACAATGTCCTCTGTAACATTTCGAAGTGTTCATTCTCGCGTAACAACAAAGGTTCCCCGAACCAACAACAGTCTAGGAGTCTGAAACAGGCAATATAGGTATTAGCGCAAGGATCCCATCTGCCATTTTCAGAATTATTACGCTTAATAAAAAGAACAACTTGTAAGCAGTGTTACTGTTTGCCTTAAATTAATTTTTGAAATGCCAAGAACTGTGAATTTCAAGGAAGCTCAAGTATAGTTAACTTATACCTAGTCTGAACGTATAAAAAACTGAGCTGAAAGATTTTATTGGAGTGGCAATATGTTGTCTCTGCGATTTACTACGCAAAATAAGCGACCATTATAATTAGATAAAGATCTGACTCAAAATGAGAGTACTCATGTAGTTGAAAATTCTCCCCCAAATATGCGCTTTCAAGAAAGGAAAAAGAAAATTACATGAATTTTTATTTTAAATTATGATTACCTGCAGAATGGAAACCATATGCGTGAAAATAACCTTTGTGGAAATGTTATTAGCGTGGAAAAATAATTTGCGAAAATAATTCTGTGTAAGTAAAAGTCCTTCGTGGAAAAGTAATGCGGCTCCCTTATTTTGCAGATGCCATTCTAAGTGGGACCATTCGCAAAAATTATGCGTGGAAAGCGAAGCAAGAATATTTTGGAAAAGACCTAATAACTGATATGACTGTAGAAAGTGAGATAGTTGAACCAAATTCGAAAATTAAGGTAATTAAATTATAATTAATTAATTAAGATACATTATTATGACATTTATGTCCAGGTTCTTATTTAAGACCAAATCTTATGTACACTTGGTAGGTGGGGAGCTTACATAAATGCGTATAACCATAAGCAAATCAATAAAATCGATAGAATATCAGGTTCTGAGCAACTTTTTCGAACTTACAACTTTATCCCAAATTGCTCCAATTCAGAAAGCTTAAAGATCAATGATTTTTAGACAAAGATATTGAAGGAAATCTGACGTTGACTTATAATAGGCAATCGAATTTGGAACAACAAAACCACAGTGCAACACTGTGTTGCTCAGAACCTGATATTCTGTTAATGATTAATGATTTGCTTATGGTTATAAGCATTTATGTATGCTATCCTTCGTGGGCCCTTAACCCACCAAGTGTAATCCAGCCACCAAAATACCCTAAAAACAAAGTACTTTTAATAACAACTGTAATCTTACATGTAGGGTCACCTCGTCATTGATACCAAATTTCCTATCGAGCACGACGGTAAGCAAGAAAAAGGGATTACTTAGTCCACGACTTTTTTTATCTGTCAGATTGCAAAAATTAGTCTATCCCAGGATTACACACTTTCTCCATTTTTATGAAAATTTAGGCATTTTTATTCAGCTCGAAGCAGAATGTTCGTTAAACTATAACGTAAAAAATAACGAGCAGCGCACGACCGTGCACAAAGGCAAAGGATGTATTTTGGAAAACACCCGGGTCAATCCGTTCGGGCATCTTGACTCTCCCATTAGGTTTGAAATTGTGGCCATCACGCCCCCAGAATATGGTGGTAAGTCTTGAGTCTTCTTTGACTTTCACTAGACAAAGTATCATATATCCCATTACATCCTAAAATAAAAATAAAGGAAAATGTGGAGCATCCGCAATCCTTTCACCTTTCATACGTCATGTAGTTCTACACAGCACAAGTTAGATACAAAGGACAATGTGCAAAACAAACAAGTACATTTCTCTCACTATCATTATTATTACTTTGTTCATGGCACTGTAGGACACAGCATCAATTCAGGCGTATGGCACTACCCGTTCGAACTTGATATCCCGGGTGACCTCCGTTTCCCGCAGCCGTTTCAGAATACAGAGTTTGGCCGCTTGGAGTACAAAGTACAGAAATTACTTTAATATAAGATTGTAGTTTAATTTTAAAAAATTAACTTTGGAAGTTAAAGACATATTTATTACAATATATTCATCTAAAGTTTTTAT
>JAHZMY010002916.1:0-19789 GCA_027743915.1 Seira sanloemensis | reverse complement strand
AATGAATAATTAGTAGCGATACAAAGAACAACTCTTTTGACTTATGCACAAGAAATGTTGTTGTGCTACTGTAATTTTACTGTGGAGCAAGTGGACTAATGCGACGATTGACATTTGCTGCCGAAAGACGTGGACCCTTCCAAAGGCAGTCGCTTTTGTTTTACTTGGTACCGGCCAAGGCTGCTCTAGACAAGAAAATGCTACCCAACGATGTCAGCCCGATCGGTGTTGAGCTTCTGTGTGTAACAGATAGGATGGAAACGTTTCCGTAAATCCTAAATTCTGTATTTTCGACTAAACTTGTGTCGGCCTAATTTTCGATACACGGAGTGATTGAGAAAACTTGTCGAGTTGAGTCTCCGCGATGTTCAGTGTCACTTGTCTCCCATCGGAGGAAAAGCCATGCAGGCTATCTCGTGACCTTGGATAGCAAAGGAGAAACAGCTTGTGGGAGGATACTTAACGTTTTGAGCTTAGTATCCACCATCTTCAATGTCACTTGATCCCCATTGGAGTAAAAGGTATGGTAGGTTATCTCAAAACCCTGAATGGCTAGAATGTAGCTAGTTGTGCGAGGATGCTAATGTCGTTCAGTGTCACTTGGCTTTCAAAGGAAGGTATGACCAAATCTGCTGTTTGATTCTTCTCCTCTACCAGCTTTAAACACTAATTTGTTGTTTGATATCTTATTACTCTGTTACTTTCAGTATACACTGGTCTCATATATGTGCCATTTAAATCGTCATAACTGAATTATCTGTTAAACAAAATTGCAGCTATACATTGGAAATATATCATTCTATCACGTCTGTTTGAGGCAATTATATCCCACGTGGTAGAACATGATATAGTGGTTCATTTGGCTTTCACGATAAAGGTATTTAGAAAATATTAGCAGATTCCGTGGCTCAATGAATAATTAGTAGCGATACAAAGAACAACTCTTTTGACTTATGCACAAGAAATGTTGTTGTGCTACTGTAATTTTACTGTTGACAAGTGGACTAATGCGACGATTGACATTTGCTGCCGAAAGACGTGCACCCTTCCAAAGGCAGTCGCTTTTGTTTTACTTGATACCGGCCAAGGCTGCTCTAGACAAGAAAATGCTACCCAACGATGTCAGCCCGATCGGTGTTGAGCTTCTATGTGTAACAGATAGGATGGAAACGTTTCCGGATATCTTAAATTCTGTATTTTCGACTAAACTTGTGTCGGCCTAATTTTCGATACACGGAGTGATTGAGAAAATTTGTCGAGTTGAGTCTTCGCTATGTTCAGTGTCAGTTGTCTCCCATCGGAGAGATATTATATTACTCTGTTACGTTCAGTATACACTGGTCTCACACATGTGGCCTTTTAATCGTCATAACTAAATTATCTGTAAAACAAAATTGGAACTATACATTTTTAATATATTAACTGTCTGTTTGAGACAATTATATCGTACGTGGTGGAACGTGACCGAGTGGTCACAACAAGATATGTGGTTGTGCTACAGTACGTTTACTGTGTAACAAGTTTACTAATGAGACGATTGACGTTTGCTGCCAAAAGAAGTACACCGTTTGAGAGGCAGACGCGTTTGTTTGACTTGGTACGGGCCAAGGCTGCTCTAGACAAGAAAATTCTACACAACGATGTTAGCCCGGTGTATGTTGAGCTTTCATGTTTATCATGTGTACTCGTGTTTTAATTTTGTCATTTCGACCGTGATAACCGAAATTTGACTGTGTGCTTCCAATGTCGTATGATAAAATAACTATACGCACTCAGTCACGTCTGCAAGGTTGTTTTTATGCATCAAGTGTCAGCGGAAAGAATGACTGTATGGTTTTCGTTTAACATGGAATACCTATAAGGTATAGCAAACTTTAAAAACCAGTTTGTGTACTAGCAAGGCATGGCAAGTTGTTCATCATGAAGGGTGTTCCGAGGAACCAGATTAGCATTTTCGACAGTATTTTTGAGATATTGTACATCCTTACGAATAGCGTTGGAATCAGGGAAAAACTAAATTTGGTATGTACCGTTAAATACCGGTATTTACCATTTCGGACGTCCAAAACCTAGTTGCCCAAAACTGTCCAAAACTCTAGTGCTACATACACAATGTAAAAAGTGGGAAAAACTCAATGGCTGGTGGCATTGTGCGACAAATAATGTAATGCATACAGTGTGCCTTTTGGGCAGTTTTAGACAGTTTTGGATATTTTCCGGGAAAAGCGTTTTTCCCATCCAACTGGGAAAAATCTGTGGCTGGGAAAAACCCCAACACTACTCACGAATATACAAGCGTAATGCATTGAGACAATAAAATACCATGTAAATATATTGTCAAGAAAACTTGCCTTCGTTCTTTCTTTAAAGTTCATTCATATAAACTCTCTTCTACGACTAAATATATTAGTAATGTCTCTGGTTTCACCTTGTCTCAAAGTTTTAGCCATCGTCTCCTACCGTCCTCGCTGTAAGTCTGAGTAATTTCAATCATCTGTTTGATATAGAATAACATCGTGCACAAAAAATGTTATCACGCGCAAGAATAGGATGGAGGGCAAGTCGGGCAAGTTTTTCCAAGCCTGTTGCCATGGTTTTACCGAAATCACTTTCACATTTATCAAACGATGTTGACCTTTCCGGGGTATACCCTCCCATTACGACCCCATTTTCTCTTAACAACGGAAAGATCGATTACGATAGACTCTGGTGCAATATCAACGCCTGGAACTCAACTAAATTTGCAGGTTATTGAAGTTAAATTTCCATTTTACTGACACTTTTTTAGTATTTAGAAATGCAAAAATCTAGATTTTGGTAATCTCTGTAAATATTATGTAATTTTGTTTGAATGCTTTTGTTACCACTTTTTTGTCAGAATATTTTTCAATAAGATTCAATATAGATATATATCAAATTCAATTCTGGATATAAAAATATATAGATGTTGGGCACTCAATTTAGTCTAGTTTTTAATAATTTAATTTTTATATCTCTTGTATATTTTATGTATTCTTTTCTTTAATAATTTATAATTAAGCCTTGGGTGTAGCAGTTAAGCCTTGGGTAAGGCAGTTTTAGGGTTTGGTATGGGAGTTTTAAGGTTTGGTAGGGCAGTTTTAAAACTTGGGTAATAGTAGGGTAAGAAGTACAAGGCCATCCTAACTTACTTGTTACATAGCGAATAACACTTTTTTCTCTTAAATATTAGCTTTTGCGTTGTTTTGAGCTTCTTAAGTTTGTTCTCCATCCGATTTGGAACAAGTAGGTAGTCGTCGTTTTTAATTTTTCATGAGTTTTCGATCCTTTTCAGGCGTTCGAAGATTTTCTACCCCATTCAAAATTTTCCAAAACCGAGAAAAACCTCGTTGCCCGAAATATTTCTGCAGCTTCGCCTCTGCCCCCACGTCATGGAAACTTCGTGATTTTTTGGCAGCATTAAACATCAAAGTATGCTAAATCAGATGCTGTTGTAAATTTGCACTTTTCTTCAACCAATTACTTTTTATACAGCTTCCAAAATTTTTGAAGCTCGAAAAAGTTTCCGTGTGGGTTAAAATGGCCCGTTTTTTTGCAGTAGTTTCCCCGGATCTTTGAGAAAAATGAGTCCAAGTGTTCCTTTGGACGTTTGAGATTGTGCAGTCTTGTTTTTTAATTTGGGGATAAGGTTTATGCGGTTACCCGATCCAATTTCCACAAATAACCTGGTTTTTGGTACCGGAAATGAATATCTTCTAGGGGGCACTGATTGGCTACTAGCTTTTTCCTCTCCCAGTTTTCCTTTTACATGACTCACTCTATAACCATTTCTTCTGAAAAATTCATTTTCGGGCCGTTCTAGCTGAGATATGGTGTATTTTTGGGGTAACTTGGCCTTGGAAACCTTCGAAATGACTCCCTCTACTTCTGGGGGTCGTATGGAGGGTCTAAACTCGACCCCAAGTTGTAGCCTTTGCATATGAATATCACAATCGCACGGGCTATCAGCTAGTACCACTGAAACCTGGTTTTGCTTACTCTTTTAGAAATAATTCGCCTAAACATAATGTAACAAGTAAGTCGGGATAGCCTTGTAGGCCTATTTTGTATATGATGAAATGGAAATGCTCGCGCCATCTACCAGCAGCTAATGCTACTCGATCACACATCGCCACAGCTCTTCTGCGCTTAGATAGTGATGCAATCTTGATGTAGACATTTACTCTATGATATTATGCAGAGGCAACTTTGAATGTAAGACGGCCGCATGGCTAGATGTTTAAGTTGAGTCATATCCTCTGCATTGTTCGAAAGAGAGTCAAAGACGAGCAGACAACAACTTCCATCATTCTCTCCTCATCCATGCTTAGATTTTGATTGTGTTCCGTATCACTTTTTGATTTTTCAGTTCTTCATTCTTCTCTGATCTTTTTGTTTGCACAATTAGGATTAATGATTTTTCTGTTCGTACTTCAATGAAATTTCAAATATCTCTGTAAGTTAAAACTGGAGTAATTTAAGTAAATAAATTATTGTTTTAATTGAGATTTTGATGGAGTTTTGAACATCGGGATTTTCCTTATTTGACGTGATCGTTGAAGTGAAAACGAAGAGACAACGATATTTTCAGTCTAATTAGTTTTTGGAAGTTATCACTAATTCACATACTGGTCGCAACAATCCATCTGGTAATCCCACGAACCACCGTAACGGCGTGAAACCGTTACAATAGATATCGAAGGATTCCTAAAATAATGTAGGAATATTGATATCAAAAAAATTTCTAGCCAAATTATATTATAAATATAGATATCGGAAACGAATCTTGGTACCAAACTGCGAAATCGTTGTAAATTTTGGAATATGCCGCCGAAAGAGAACAATTTGTTGAGTAGTTATTCTTTATGGTAATCCTAACTGTTACTTAAAACTTTCTATAAAATACTTTTATGATGCCTCTAGCTTTCGATTATAACTATAATCTTGTTCAGGAGAAAGACAAACAGAACAATTGAAACTTCTTGAGTTTAGAGGAGAAGGTATTTTGAATTATAATATTAAAAATGAATCCATATTGTTTTGAGATTGGACTTAGTAACGGTAGTAGAAGTACATCCAAAATCGGATTTACGTTGACACCTGCATTTCGGTTCATGTTGTTGGGATGAGCAAGGATCCATAGATGTTCTTCGAACTTTCGGTGAAAGATCCTGACTTCTTTTTCAATTTGAACAATTTATTTCTATATGGCAAAAATGTGCAATAAAATATTGATGATTTTTTAATATAAATATTACTAATGACTGGTTGCAATTTGAACATTCCATATCAATTGTTTAACCCTGTGCATCTCCGGTGCTAACAATATTTTACATTCGGTTGCATAACAATTTACAAATGGCATATCTGTGGCAAGTTGATTGTCTACAGGCTGAAACGCTAACCTCATCATTCCAAAAGTGCAAGACTAATATGGCGGCAAATGTTGGCAAATTGCACAAATATTGCAGCCGCATTACAAAGTGATCGTAACGTAAAGTGAACTTAACCTCTAATGATCATTGGTTCCCACCGCATCCGGTCTCTTTTCCTACAAGTTACAATCCAATGTGCGTTTTTTGCATGATTGCTTGTTAGTAAACAGCATGTGGTGTTGGGGAATTGACTTACCAATGTGATATAATTTGTTCTTGTTACAAAACTAAAACTAATTTCCTGCACAGGTTACGTCGTGATGGGTTCTAATGGAGAAGCTGTATCACTAAAGACGGACGAAAGGCTGGAGTTGCTGCAAAACGTGAAAACAATGGCAAATCCGACATCCAAAATTATAGCCGGTCTTGGCCTCCCAAGTAATGAAACCCAAAATGCAATAAAACAACATTTGATTTTTCCTATTGCCGAACAGAGTCTCTCCAAGCGCGTTAGAAACTATACATAGCTTTGTATTCCATTGACGAACCCTTCAAATTCAATTTAATTCTATTCCATGTGTTAATTTGACAACTATAATACAACTGTTTTCCATATTATAACACTGTATGTGTGGCAAGTCAATCACATGTCAGAGTGGAAATCAATCCATATTATTAGACAATATGCTTTAGTCTATCCAAGTCACAAAGTATAAACTTATCCACTTTCTGCAAACAATGCAATACACTTTTGAATACATGAACTCATTCCATTATTTTAACGCTGTCCATTTCAAGCAATTCTCAAACTTTTGGGATTTTGCAATAGGCAGATTAAATTTTGGAAAATCCTTTTCTCTTTGCCCTTTCCTTATTCCGGAGAATTCTATATAGATATTATTATCGAATAGATATTCCTATTTCCTAAAAGTATTACCAATTTTATTGCCCCCACAACAGCATCCAGAGTGAAAAACATTGTGATAATATAGCAACAAATTTTAAATTTCATGAGTTATCCGTGTAACTTGGTGTCTATTTGTCATACAAACTTACCCACATGTAATTCTATGCAATCTATCTAACAATTGCCGTTAACCTTCCGCAATAAACAAGTGGACTCAAACCCTTATTGTGACACTGCAATGAACGAACCGACTACAGATTGTTTTTGAAAGTTTGCGGTTGGGTTACACAAAAGGGGACCCCACAATTTTTGGTCCCAATCGACTAAGAATGGTCTAAAACGTATACATCCCACGTTTCATGACGATTGCACTAGAATGGAATAGAATAGAGGTCTTTATTAACGTGTTTCATGTTTTCAAACTAATTACCAGATCACACAATCATAATACAGTAAAACATATTTCATATAACAATAAAAAACAGTTCACTATAAAAATCATATACAATCTAGTACATATCTGCTCTCCCAAACAGGACACAAAAACTGCATCATAATGACGACAGTAACATCCCTTAGTCGTTGTTCATGCAATAAAGACGAATTAACAAACCAGTGTCTAAAACATTTATTTCTATTTAATAGTCAAGTGACAAAGTCTCTCTTTCTTCTATTCATCAATTCTACCTTAATTTCACTAATAAAACTACCAATATTTAGATTATTTTCTTTTGGTCTAATCTTCTGGAGAAAGTTGTTCCAAGTGGAGATGGCACACCATTTAACACTCTGCTTATATTTGGTTGCACTCACTGTTGGCACTTAATATCGCACTAGTGGCATCGTTTCCTCCTCCAACTCTGACGAGCTTAGTTTGCTAACTTCCGATGGTAAAAACCAGGGGAAAAGGCCATTGGCAAAAGATCTTGCAATGAATTTAATGAGTGACAGTTGATACCTCTCCATTATGGTTATTAAGTCTACTTTCTCCAGCAGATTATAGACACTTATTTTAACATTTTTTTTCTTTACAACCCTACTCCCCCTGGAGGTACGGGGGTCACGGGACTTTATTTCCTCACCCAAATAACCCCCCCTTTTCTTGATTCCAATTGATAGAACATCAATTTCTAAGCAACACTTGCCCAGTAATATTTTGTCTTAAATTGCCCTCAAGTCGAGATAATGAAGGAAAATGGAAAATCGAGGTTGTCACGACGTTGCCCCAATTCAACCTATCCTAACCGTACCTTTTTTTATTCCATTACCTTCTAAATTTTTCGAAGTCCCGCGACCCCCGTACCTCAAGGGGGAGTGGTCCGATCGGCATGAAACTTGGGATGTATACGTTTCAGACCATTCTGAGTCGATTGGGACCAAAAAATTGTGGGGCCCCCTTTTGTGTAACCCAACCAAGTTTGCAGTCTTTGTATTGCTTGGAATGTTTCTCCTTGCCAAACCTGTATCGTGACTTGCCTTTTTACTTACCCCAGAAACCAACGTAGTTTGTTACGTATAGGATTACGAATATAGTAATTGGAATTTCGCTTTTTGCAGCAACGAAGCAAACTATTGAATTGTGCAACCTTGTGGAGCAGGAAAATACTGCTGATGCGGCACTCATTTTGTCGCCGTCGTTCTTCAAGGGTCAAATGACAGTAAGAAATCTGCTTAATCTACAAACTATGCTAATAAGGGAACATGTAAGAACTCTGCTCGTTTTCACGTGTTTAGCCTTTCGTGCTTCTGGGATACATATTCGAAAGGATTTCGTTTTTTATTTATGGATTTATTCATGATTTTCATAACTTTCGTTAGGGAAGGAATAAACCAATTTACATAGGCAATTGTCATGCTTATTATAGTCAAATGCCCCTTACAACTATAGATAGCCACTGTAAAGCTAGCTTTTTAGTAGTGTGCCTTTATCGAAACCTTTACCAAAATTTTAAAATTAACTACGTCCTCGATGCGGACTATTGTTTTGGTGGAGTTCCGGCGACGAAGCAAAAGAACGTATTAACGATTAATAGTTAGTAATAGTAGACTTGGTTTCAGGTACCTTTTTACAGCCATTGACATTCCCAGCTTTTTTTATCTCCGTAGTTTAAACTAGGCAATACACAAAAGGCTCACAATGAGGTACTACGATCCGCTCCGCGCCCGATTTTGACGATGAATAGCTCATTTAAAAGAGCGTAACAACATCATATAATTTGAAATTTATAGAATCCTTGTCTCTCGAACTTCCGAGAAATAACGATTAGTAAAAACTGTTTCCGTATCCTTACAATGATTTTCATTTGGAATAACGTTGTAGGGATAAAGGAAAATTATGAGTTTTTCCTAATTATCTCGGAAATAAGTTTAAAATGTGGCCTACAAATTTCAGATTATATGTAGATTTTCACGCTTTTTGAAATGAGCTATTGATCATCAAATCGGGCGCGGAGCGGAGCGTAGTACCTCATTGTTGATGACATCTGCACTGAATACAGGTGTTGTATCCAAGCCAACGTGGCTTAATGGCTTTGCGGGAATCCGTGTGCAATAATGTAATGTAATATAATGTAATGTAGGAGTTGAGTGTCATATCAGAACCTCAAATTGAGGAATTGGAGTAGAGAGACATACAGGGTGTCAAATAATAAAAAATACATATTTTACAAGCACATTATAGCAATGAATACAACCTTGGTAATAAAAATCGATTACAAATAACATATGGTAGTATTACAATAGTATGGCACGTCAGTTCTTATCATAAACTAGTTCAAGCAACGGCATAAGACCTAAGGACTGTCTCGTTGAATTCTAAGTAACTAGAGATCATGTCGTCGTCTATTTTACATGAGTGTTCTTTGGCTTGTGGTTGAAAAAAATGAGCTAGTACATGAGTTTTGAAAGTACTTAGCGAAGAGACTGTATTCTGCACGGTAGTGGGAAGGTCAAGCCAAGCCTTTACACTACTATATTTGAAGGTTAGCTCACCATACCTGCGGTTAACTTGGGATGAGAAAGATTTTGCTTCTAGTTGATTGTGAAGTTTGAAAAGCAAAATTGAGATATTCATTAAAATAACCTTCACGCGTTACGTACGTGCATTTGTAGCCAAACACCAATACTGAGTACAAAATAAAGAAATTCGCTCATGCAAAATTCAAGTACATTGTAAATTTCGTGCAATAAGGAATCGAATTTGCGTTTGGAAGTAATAAACCTCGGGGCTTTTTGGATAATTTTATCTGTTTCTTAATAAATATAATTGTTTGCTTTGAGCCAAATAGAAGACGCGTATTTCAGGTGTGACAACACAAGACCCTCTACTAACGGCTTTAGTTTAACAATATCAAGTATATTTTTGTCGCGTATAATTTTGAAAGAGAAACACTACATTTTTGTTAATGTGTACTAAATGCTAACTCCAACTCATTTTTTCATCAATTACCAGTCCAAAAATCTTCATAGACGTCATCATGTCGATTTTTGTGTTGAACTTAGTGAGTTCTTCGTTGCGTGGTTTTTTGATTTGGCGAGACTTTCTAATGATCATAAATGTAGTCTTGGCCGCATTGAGTTCCAGGTAGTTACTCTCCACGCAGTTTAGTACATTTTTAGATCACTTTCGATGGATTAGATTCCGTGCGATATATTAGGGACATCTGTAGAGTTAAGGAGATTCAAATCGTCAGCATACATAACAAGGCTAGGAGTGTTTGAGAACAATTGCCAGGGCAATTATAAAGACATTGAAGAAAAACACTGAGCTGGCTCGGCCAACCGAAGTTTCTTTAATTGCTGACGGTTCTACACCGTTCTCGTTAAATAGTTGAACAAACTGAAATCTTTCATTTAGAAAAGACTATAACTCATATAAATTATCAAATATTTTTGTAAAAACAGGTTGAATCGAAATCGATATTTTGGACACTGAACTACCCGATATGTTCTCAACTTAACAGGAACAGTGTCACTTTGGATAAAAGTGGTAAAAAGCCTAGCGAGAGACTCAACAAAAATTGGACATTGTAATGCCGGTTCCACGAAAACTGCCATGCGAAAACTGCCACGTGCGAAAACTCCCAGTGCAAAAACTGCCGGGTACGAAAATTGCCAGTAGGAAAACTGCATGTTAAAATTTTACTAATTTCATATGCATTTTTTTTCGAACGTTTGATCTGACAGTTTTTGTACCCGGCAGTTTTCGTACTGGCAGTTTTTGTACTGAGAGTTTTCGCACCTGGCAGTTTTCGCCCTGGCAGTTTTCAGTAGGGCAGTTGTCGTGCTCCCTGTAATGCCATATCCATTATTTTATTACTAATCAGAATAGTATAAGGCGCACAACTTTGTCTGTTCTTCATTCTTTTCCACGTCTATAACATATCGTCACTGCCCAAGCTGGCTAACACGAACTGTTTATTTTGAGGATTCACACAAGCTGACTTGGAAGGCATTGGGTCGTGTGAGACCTTTTGAGTATATATATATATACGTAATATTTGGTGAGCTCATCGGCATTAAGTTCAATATGTACATTTTTCTTTCCTTTTAGTGGAAAGTATGTGTTACGAGCATTTCAAATATTAGAGTTTTTAGTAATTTTTTCAATGCAGGCTTTATATTGAGAGACATGGCTAAGCTTTAGGGCTATTTTTAGTTTGCGCATATTGTCTTTGTGTGCAATTCCGCCATGTCTGCGGTATTTGACATAGGCTCTTCGGTATTTTTGACCAGCATTCAATGAGGTCGTTCAAAAATGATAATGTAATATGGCGATTCACTTTCACATACGATGATTTGTTTTTCTTCAAAACTACTTTAAATTCGGCAAGTTTATGGTCTGATAGCCCAGGGTAAAAACATTGTGTAAGTTTATTTTTTCTGGTTGGCGCATAAAAACAAGATCAAGTATGTTTCTACGAAGTGTCGGTTGGGTGGTGATCTGGCTAATATTTGAGCCCTTCATGCTATTAAGTATTGGTACAAGATAGACTTCAAATTAAAGTCTTTCAAAGCCGGAAAATTTTTGTCTTGTTGTATTAACACATCAAATTCAAAGTTCATTAATGTGGTTGTAGTCACTTTTAAATATTGATTTTATGTAATTCGGGTGCTTATATAGACAAACCAAGATGAAACTTTCGTAAAAACTTGCTTGAATCACTAATGATAATATTTCAATATTACTGGGAACATTTTTAGGCGTTTTGTAGGTTTTTATTTTAAACTTATCGCGGGCCAAGATAACGATACCAAGCTGGCCCTTGTCACAGATATCTATTCAAAATATATTGAAGGGCTTCCATGAAAACTCCCGGTACGAAAACTCCCGACAAGAAAACTCCGGGTATGGAAAACTCCCGGTACGAAGTACGAAGTTGGAGTAATGTGCTGGCAAATACATTTTGTTCTCTTACCAAATCTGATACTTTGATGTTCTTTATTATTTATACAAGGCTTTATCATCTCGAATAATGTAAAAACCATACTTTACAGTCAATTACTGACACATTTTCAATCCATCCAATTTCAAATTCATCCGATTACCAATCCATTTTCCATACAAGTTTTTGGATGTGGGTTTTCGCAGTGCGAGTTTTCCGCTCCCGAGTTTTCGTAATACCATAGTGCTATATATGCGTACATATATAAACGTAAATTTTCGTACCGTGAGTTTTCCATACTGGGAGTTTTCCATATTGGGAGGTTTCGAATCGGGAGTTTTCGTACCGGAAGTTTACCATACCTGTACGGAGTACCTGTACCATACCTGGAGTGTATCTGTTAACGTCCTTGTCCAATATTTTGTCGGAGAAAGTAAGGCTATCGCTGACAGTGTATTTAAAGCCATTGGATGCAACAGTCGACTTAGTTTGCCGACTTATTTTGTGGTCCACGTCTTGCTTCTATAAATCAGCTAAATCAGCTCCCTTTTTTTCGCATGATGGCATGGTCTCGACGAACTTTAAATGGCAAGTCCTCATTCAAAAATTGGCATTCGGGTAGTAACTTCCAATTTGCGGAAACAACTTTACGATCAGTGCGTGTGAAGAAAAATAGTCGTACAAAGCGATTTTGTGTTCTATTGAAGGCACCAATCGCGCACCATCGATCTTGATGTCGTTCTTAGTAATAGATTTCACCCCATAAAACTTGACATTGGTGAATCTCACACTTTTTGTTAGGGGAACTGGGCTACGTTTGGGTTTGGTGAATGATGTACAAAAAACGTGCATAATCGCCACGGTGTTCCCCGTACACTATTACGGATGTGAAAATTGCACCATAAGTGTTCGGATTTGCCCTAACAGTATTTACCTGGTTCAAGTTGCACAAAAAGTTTGAGGGTTTGCTGTGGGTAAATTTGTACAATTTTTCCCGAACAAATGTTGTGCATTTAATGTACCGTAGGTTTTGTTCCTTTCCTGTGGAGAAACAGATTCAAACCAGTGAATTCTGTGGAAAAAACCCTAACGGGTTATGGGAATAGGATTTGTACTTTTTTTGTTCGGGCATGTCCCTTACCACATCCAACATTACTATGATTTGACGTCTCTCTTCTCAACAAGCACTGGTGGTTGCATCGAGAAAGATGTTGGCAATTTGTGTTGGAGTCTCGGGTTCGAATTCAGTTATGGAAAATGCAGGGTTGGGCCAAATTACAATTTCGAAAATAAATTGAAGTTAATCTTAGGAATGGAATCTTTTCCTTCAGGTCGGGCTCGGATTCATCTTTGGAGTGCTTAAGGCCAATCAAAATTAGATTTTTGAAACCTTCACGCGTATCTACTGCTACAATTTTTGGCTCATTACGGACAACTTTATTTCTTAAGCACAAATCGTCACTTTTGAGCTGGGATATTTGCTCTCGTGTCTCCATTTCAAAATTGCGGAGTTCTTGCTCCATTCTGTCTTGCATTTTTTATTTTGGAGGCGGTGTCGTTAAAGGCAGTGAGTTGCGTCAGGAGTTGCAGCAGTAATTCGTAGTTAGATGGAACCTATGGAGGTGTAGTGCTAACTAATTTGCATGAGTCATCCAGGCCAGAACAAAGGTTTAAATAAATATACTTATAAGCGTGGAACCTTGTCCGTGGTATACTTTCAGTTTTCGGACAGCTTTCTGACAAGAACATTACAACCAATTTTAGATATATTAGGTATATTTTTGTGTAATATCATAGCAGTTCGTATACGCGACAATTGATACATGAGACAAATATATTTTGAACTAACTATACTTTCACAATTCGTGAATTACCGAAGTCGTAAAATACGGCACCGCGGTGACTAACAAAGCATAAAATAATTTGGTCAAATGTACGATACAACAGATACATTACATATATCTTACCAGTTTGTATGACAAACGGGTTTAAAGTTTCTTTTGACTATGTATGGAAAGGACCGGGTACTTCAAAAATTTTACGAGGAGGTGGCCGATAAAAGCAGGCTTCCCATAATTCTCTACTCTGTTCCATCAAATACATCGTTGGACTTGAGCGCTACGCTAGTGACTTCGCTTGCCCTGCACCCAAACATCATTGGGCTGAAGGACAGTGGCGGCGATGTAAGTACTCTAAAGTTATTAAAATTGCTAAACGGCGGTCAGGTTACTTATTTTCTAAAGAGTCAAGATTGTGTTCGTGTCCTATCGTTCACATCTGCTTTCTTGAAGCTTCCTCGAATACCTGGCTAAAACGAACTTGCTCCACGATAATTTCTCAACAAAAACTCGCCTCTACCAAAACCCGCTTTTACGAACAGTAACCTTCAAATTTTATTTCTTCTTCTTTTTCTTTTTCTTACTATTATTATTAAATCTCTTTATCTATCACATAGCATACAATTTGCACATTTGTTTTAAAACACAACCTACGCTGCACACTTAATTTAAAAAACATTCGAATATGAGTATCATCAAATTTTATGCTAGTAGGTTTTTGTATAGGGAAGTAGTGTCCTCCACTATCCAGGAAAGCTTGCAATCATCAAGTCAATTCGAGGCAAAATGGGATTGACTTGAGATGGCAAGACTTGGCCAAGATTGGCTTGAGCTTGACATCCCAAGCAGACCGGTTTTTTATAGTCCGAATTCTTTTCATCCGCAAAAAATACGCACTAAATCTTTTGGCGCGTCAGTTGGCTGTCATGTTCTGAGTCAGAACAAGAGCTATATGCATTTTGAATGAGATATTGAAGCGCGCAAAAAAATTTAATGAGTTTTTTCACTGATTGATAGGGTTCCGGCTTTAAAAAACTGGCCTAATCTTAGCTTGCAAGCCGAATCAAGCCAGAAAATCTTTGACATATTGTCAAATTTGCAAGTATGTTTGGCCATTTTTGCGACATTTATGCAACAACATGAATCAACATTTAATGATAATTATTTTTGTTATGAGGAATAACTAAAATTCTGAAGACCAATGAAATGCCTCGATAATTGCAATATTTTTAACCCTTTTGACCTTTTCATATAACCAATCACATACTCCGGCTTGCAAGCCAAGTCAAGCCAATGCGGCAGCTTGGCTTCACCTGAAATTTTCGGATTGGCTTGAGATTGACTTGGCTCCAGCAAAGGCTCGGATATAAAAAGGTTGGCTTGTCTTGAGAATTTCGGCTTGACTTGGCTCGTTGAGGGCACTATAGGAAAGCTTTTGTCTCTGCTGCCTTTAGAGATCAACGTCTTCGTCTTCTGCCATCCTTATTATACAATGTTACCCACTCATTGCGTCAGACTGGCAGACATTAGCACTCACCTTATCATGCATGTAAACTTTGTCAATAAACTTAATTACACTGCAAATGCTTGATCCAGCCTATTCTCACTCTTTTCCTTTCGTGTTGGCTGGCTCAAACATAAAATTTGAAAAACATTACGTAGAATTATAAGAGATGTACAAAATTGGCAATTTGCAAAGACCAAACGAGGTAATAAATATGCAAATTCAATTAAAAGATCGGACACATGTCTAGCAAATCACGCGTTACATTTTCCTAAAATCCATGCTAATTTGCACAAATTGAATCCTTGTGACGTCCAGGAAACAGCTACATAATAATTCCCAATTTTGCCGACTTTTCAGATAACAAAAATCACGGAGATTTTGGCCCATGGTCCGCCCCAATTTCAACTTCTAGCTGGCTCTGCCGGATTTTTGCTTCCGGCACTTGTGATGGGTACGTTGTTTTCTTCATGGTTTGAGTGGAATTAATATCATATAATAACTTATTATAGTTAGCGACATCAGCCAGTACCTTATAATTTGGTCGTTATACCCTACCAGGTGATATCTAGAAAGAGGCAATTAGACGGAGCCCAGATCATTGTATACTTTTCCCAGTGTTTCGTGTATAATGTTTTTCAGCGTTATCCAATTGGCACGCCAATTATTTAAAAATTAGTAATCACCAATTGCCTCAACTAATGAGGTGGTTCCTGGTATAATTGGTTAAAATACTTCAATTAAATTTAATTAGCATTTTACACATATTAGCTGCAGAAACAAAACTGTATCCATAGAGAAGAAGTAAAGTTCAAAATGGAGGCAGTTGCCACAAAAATGTGTGCCTAGCTATCGGTAAGACCTCCAAAATATACTTTTCTTAAGATATCTGCCATTTTTTGGGGTTAAAAAAGGGCTTTGGAAATCGACAGTTCTGGATGCTCCTGCATATGCTCCTCTCGGGTTCGATTATTTAAATTAGCGCAGATGATATAATTGAATATAATTAGAATTTTAATTAGACAGATTTTACTAACTACATTTAAATAGTGATTGCTAAGTAATTAGCTTACTATTTAAAGTTTTTGACAATTTGTTGGCTAAAAACTTGTTTTCGAGCTAAAAGATTGAAAAGAGCGTTTTCAGTCATAAAAGTGGAGAAATTTTAAGAATAGAATATGATTTTACGCTTTTAGTATTATGACATCAACAGTGCAATTAATTAACCATATAAATTAATTAATTTGGGGTTCCTGTTTGAGGTCTTTTGAATCCATTTTATTCAAAAGTATGTGTAAACCATTGAGTTGGATAATTTCTCGCTTCAAATGCTGATTTTTAGTTTACAATATTGGTGCAATAGCATTACAGCGCCTTTGTCAACAATGAACTCTTATGTATATGTAAAACGAATACAAGGCATTTTTATGCAATGTCCGAAACCTCATTTACAAATGCATCAAATTTTCAAAAGTTTAGAGGGCTTTCTGCTCATTAAAATTTGAATTAGCAATATCCATTAGGCAGGATGTATTATTCACCTCATCCTCCGTAGTCAGTTCTAGCTTCGGCAAATGTTATGCTTTGCCCACAGGTTTAAATTTTGGGTAGCGCGCGAAATGTGCGGCTAATAAAATCGGCTGTGACTACGGAGGATGAGGTGAATAATAACTATATTTAAATAGTCACTGATTTTTAAAAAAATAATTTGGTAATTATTGATAAGTTGGTGAACGGTAATTAAATTTATTTTATTTTAATGAGCAAAATTTCACTAATTAAATAACATCAAAATGTTGTCAAATAAATTAGTTTTCTAATTAAATAGCAGAACGCTGATTTCATTTTATTGTGTGAACAGAGTATAAAAAATGAAGGGAACAAGTCCTCTTTTAAATATATTAGTTTGATGAAAGTTATACAAAGTCATAACTTATAACTCATATATGTTATAACTATCTTGCAACTATCTGATAACTAGACACTTATAACATAAAAATTAACTATGGATCACAAAGCGCGTGCTTGTCTCCTTTTCAACGTATCAAAATGTTTAATTATTATAAAATTAGCTAAGTATTTAAAGATATAAAAAAATTCGTGCATTAAATGTTATTAGGCATTTTAAGTCATAATAATTCCCAAATTTTCAAAATCGAATATGAGTTAGGATTGTAGTAATATGTATGGAGGATGTTTAGGACAATGTGGATAATTACTAAGCAATACAAAAAATTTAAAAGACTTTGTGTTGCTGGCTGTTGAATCCATATTGACGTAAAATCCATGTCTCCATGATGGAACACTATATATTAAATTAAGTGTCTTCGTTGGTCCTATTCTGCCTCTTTATTATCCTTATTTGTATCCACATAATTATTATTGTAGTTTATTGTCTGAATATCCACTACTTTTATTACTTGATTAAGGCGAGCTACTTTGCTTCCCTCAGTTAGCACATATTAAACTTAAAAGACAATATGACAGAAGATTTTGCATACTTTTTAACGATGTTTCCCGAGTTTAATGAATTTCTGTTGGCTTTAGTATACTCTAAATACTTTGTAGCTGTATTGGCCTTGTTACAGGTTGCGTGGGAGCTATATCCGCCTTGGCAAATGTTCTGGGAAAGGAACTATGTACACTCCATCAGCTGTTTCTGCAAAACGAAATTTCTGGTGCGGTCGCCCTGCAGCATTCTCTGATTCGTCCAAACCACTTAGTACGAACCCAATTTAAAACATTAAATAATACAAACCAAATGCTTCATGTCATTGCTTTTCTAACATAGCAATAGGGTCATGGTGCGGTAACCAGACGTACTATCTTTCAGAGAACAGTACGATAATTGAGAGCCTAAATCATACCGAAAAAGGCTAGTACAATATTTATAGCTACCGTCCTGTTTGTCTTATATTGAAAAAACTGATTTTTATTTGCTTTAGATAAACATTTCTAAAAGCTTTTTTCTGTCGATTTCAGGCTTAATTTATAAAATTGTTGCGGCTTGCGCTGAAAAAAGGGAACCTTCTACCGGCTTATGATCTCGCATTCTGGCAGTAACGACCTTTTAGTAAATAATTTGCCTATTCTAGTGGGATTTAAAAGCACTAACCTGACCCCAAGATCCTTAATATTTAAGACAAAAAGCCTACAATTCCACAAAATAACTGAAGAAGTATCCGCATCCGCGTGCTGTTCTTTTGTTCTAGATTTTCGTAATTATTCACGCCTATTTCTTAATATTGAATCCTAAAATTAAATTCTTAGGTAATGTAAATAAGTTGAATCAAAATATGCTAATGACACACAAGTTGTAAATGCACTACTTTAAGTTTTCAAAACCGTATTTAAAGACTACACAGAATTAAAGCTGAATTACCCCAGCACGGGATACGAACAGACCAACATTTTTTCAAAAAATGCTGACGCCATTGCTTCAAACAGCTTTGTGTCATAACTTTCTCCGCATTTTTATAGGGTAAAGCGATAATGTAATTAAAAGTATACTCCTCACTTTCCTGAACTGACCAAAAGCGGTCTGAAAACAAAAAATACCGTCCAAATTTAAGAGGTACTGATTAATTCTCCTTATAGTGTTTCTGGTGAAAACTAGCTAACGATAGGATGGGATCACAGCGATATGGATAGACTAACTGATAATATTGCTGTCATAAAAAATCATTCGCTTACCACTTGTCTCAGATATTCAAACGCTAATTGCGTAATAAGCATACTGAATGCAGTTCAGAAGTAAATCCATCCAATACAGCAGAAATTGAGACCAAATATGTATACATTGTTCATAGCAAACTTTTAAAGTGTAAAGCTGGTACAGCTTGGACAGGTGAAGCTAACCCTGACAAATTATTTGATGTTTCCTAATAATTATAGCAAGTCAAATTAAACACCTTGGCCGTATTTAGTACCTTATAGTAATACGATTTGCATAATCCATAATTTCCTGACCACTATATAACCGTAAACCCTTTTCCAACTTTAAGAGAAATCAGTCCATTCCAGACATATGCCATGCGCAACCTTTGTTGCGAAACAAAGCAAAATAATTAGTAAACATGCTGTTACCCGTCACGCCTTCATTTGACGACCGCTGATACAAAATATCACATGCTTGCTTATACCGTGTATTTGACTGCTTTAATCATTCGAAGCATTAAGATATCTGTAAATTTTTGGTGTCATTTAGGTTACACGGAGGTACGGCGTGGCAGGACTTAAAGCTGCGATGGACATGACGGGGCTTTATGGTGGGCCTTGTAGAGAGCCGCTGCTAGCAGTGACCCAGGATGAAAGGAACCACATCATAGACATATTTGCCAGCTCCGGATATCCTTTTCCCTTTCCCCAAAATGCTTTTGCGGGCTGATGTTTGCTTGCGCAAATGCAAAGCAGACGCCTACTTCGTTGAACTGGTTAATAGATTTAAAATATTATGGTTGCGTTAAAGGTAATGTTGGATAAGTAAATTTTCTAGATTTTTCGTAAGCAAGTAAGTTTGTGTGTAAGCGTTCAAGTCTGCCTCAACTTTTCCGCAGAGTCGGGTATCATGGGATATGTATACTTCTGAATTCGATGAAAATGATGATTCTTAATTCGTAAAATCTGAAATCTTATTAAAATGCTTAAAATCTTAAGTTTACATGCTTCCTCCAATTTTTTCAGAATCTGAATACGAATTTCAGAATTTTGCGAGTGAAAATGTGAATCTTTCAATTCTGATGAAAATTCATGTGATTCTGATA
>JAHZMY010002915.1:0-15567 GCA_027743915.1 Seira sanloemensis | reverse complement strand
TTGTGCTTCACATCATTGGAGGGGCCCAGTTTGTCTCCGACGTGTTTGCAGCGACGCACGTCTTGCGTTTACCGGGAACAGGGTTTATGGACGTTTGGTACATGCATAATATATGAAATTTTGTTTTAATAGATCGAACGAAAAGAACACGAATAAGTTTTAGCAGAAAAATATGCCCAATTTGCCCTTCTCATTCTTTTCTTTAGTGATTAATCCCTTTTACAGGTTTTGACCCTGTAAATACAACAGATTTTAAAAATATACTTTTGCAGGTTTTACATTTGGGACTGTATGTCCGCCGGATTCATGCTACTTCGAGTGTATCACTTTATGGGAATGGTGTACGACTCGTCGGAAATATTTATTGCTACCCTCAAAGAATACCTGACCTTTCAGAATTCCAAGCGGCTGGAGTACAGGAAGGTGGCGAGAACGCTGAAGCTGGTCGCGCTGAATGTCGGGTCTTGCCCCGTTACAACAGAAAGTATACTCACAGTTTTTGACGTGTTGAACAATTATTATGTCTGTGCTGCGTTGTGGTAATTTTGAAAGACTTGAATTAGAATAAATAAGAAAGTGACAACTTTTGTTTGTATTTAATAGAAAGCGGAAATCAATTGCCGCAAAGGTTCAAAGATTATAATATATTTAATTGAAAATAATAACACGAGCTTGAGCTTTAGATACTTAAATTACCCTATAATTAATTCCTTGCAATGTTGATGATTGTACTTTTTTCAAGCACATTTCAAACAAGTAACATATATAGTTCATTAGCAAATTATCCAATTGCAATGGGTTCCTTCCGTCAAAACTCACCTTATGTCGATATAATTATTAAAATCAAAACGCGAATTCATTGAGTCAATGTACAATTTAAAGCATATCATTATTGTACGGATATCTTTCCTCTGACAAGATTTGATTCTTTGGTAAAGCTTTAACAAATCTCTAAACTAGACTACATCTCTAAACTAAGTCTAATCTCAAAAGTCTAAGTCTAACGTAGTGGCAACTTCTTCTCCCTACCCTGACAATGTTCCTCCATCTCATCAAGTTGCACTCCTTTCGTCTCCGGCACGCTGACAAAGACAAAGAAAACGCCGACTACGGAGATCCCGGAATAAATCCAAAAGGCCCCGTGTAAACCCCATTGAGACTGAATGTCCACATACGTTTTCACGGCAGTGAACGCACAAACATAACCGATCAGAGTGGAAACGGCGCCACAGAAAGCCCTAAAAACAAAAACAACATCAATTATGCGCCCTTTGACATTGACATTGCTTATTGAGAGTTTAAAGTTAAACTACCTATACTCCAACGGAAACAGCTCGCCAACCATTAGCCATGATATAGGACCGATTCCTATCGCATAGAAAAGTGTGAAGAGTGCAATGCACAGAAGCGGAATCCAGTGAAACACTGGGGCCACTTCAGGCGCGCCGCTGGTCATCGTCCACATGTATAACCCGAACCAAAACAAATTCCCCGACACCATGAGCACGGATACCAGAAGTAGTGGCAGTCGACCCACCGTGTCAACGAGAAGACCGGACGTTATTGACCCCAGAAACTGGAGAATAACTATTACAATCGCGGCTAGGTGCGGATTTACCTGCTCCCCTTGAATCTGTTGGAATGGAAAGGAATTTAATTTAGTTGAATACCTTAAAAATGTGTAATAATTTTTTAAAAAAATTATGAGTACCTGCTTGATTATTGGCACTGCGTAATGGAAAAAGACCGTGGCACCAGAAAATTTCTGGAGGAACATGAGTCCACATGTAATGCCCAGCTGACTATAGGGGAATTTGACAGAACACTCGGAACATTTTGGAAAGATTCCTTTTTCTTTGGATAGAATGTTCTCCCTGAGTGTTTCCATTTCGACGGCGACCTCTTCCCCAGACTTAGCTCTGAGCCAGGTGAGCGCTTCCAAAGCTTCAACCTCTTTCCCCTGGAAGAGGAGGAAGCTGGGACTTTCTGGGATCCAAATTATGCCGAGAAAGAGGAACATTGGTGCCAGGCCACACATCAACGCCAATGCCCGCCAGTTTAGGAATGACCCAAGGATGAACGAGGACAAGGTGCCGAGATAAGCCATCATCTTCAGAATGCCGCTGAGCAAGCCCCGGATTTCAGGGTGAGCGATTTCACTTACGTACATCTAACAAAATGGAATTTGAAAAAAAAAAATATTATTTTTGAATCTACAATAAAGACATGATGCGCTGGAGTCATGTGACGAGCTAAATGACTTGCCTGTGTCACTAATAGCGTCACTGCGGAGCAGAACCCCGCAATCAGCGACGTTACGTATATCATCTCCACCCGAACGGCGAAGAAGGTAAGGAGCCAGCACAAGGAAAACGGGACCGCTACTAAGAGCAACGCCTTCTTCCTACCGAGCCTCAGCATCATACCTCCCACAAGACATCCGAACAGTGCGCCCAGAAATGACAGGCTAGCAATCCATGACCCTTTCTATTTAAAAATGTTATTACATTAAAAACCAACAAACTATCCAGCTAAGCGAATAGAGAGTACAAAAAACGTCACCTGGTCCGTAATTTGAATGCCGCCATGTACAGCTTCCTCCTGAAGGGACGCCAGACCTGGGCTGCTGTAACCTTTTCCTAAGCCTACGGCAAATGTGCCAAGACTCATCACTGCCGCGGACAATACCTTCGAATAGAAAAGGACACTTAGCATCCACATTTCACATGCATCGCATTCGCACTAAATACTCTTTTTTCTGTTAAAAGCACCTGTCGGTAATGACGCGGGATTTTCTTTCGCACAACTGTGCCAAAGCCTGGCATAATATTTCCAAAATAAAAAATATTTTGTACTTTATGCTCGGTATTTATTATAAATTTCTCGTCAATTTTAATTAAAAATCAATAGCAAAATAATATGCTAAAGTAAGAAATGAAATGCACTTTTTGCATTTTCCTAAAGGCAGCTGCAGCTTCAGGTTTTCTTGAATCCAAAACACGGAATGATTTTGGACGGACGTTGAGCATGTACGGCTCACTGTAGAAGATGAGAACTTTTTTAATCCCATATTTTTCTATCTTGTAAAATTAACTTCGTACATGACAAAAATATAAAATTTCCAGAAGTGGGTAACACACACGGCCCCTGTGGCAGGGGACCTTGAGCTTCAAGTGTGTACGCCCTACGTGCGTATGTTGGTTCGTGTGCCGCCACACAATTCCTAAAATCCTGAAAATATTCGTGCCTTTTTAGACAAAGGAAGAGGATTACTATCATTGATGACCAGGTAGAGAGTAAGAAAGAAACGATCCCTCTCAAAACTAAAGCACCTGCTATTTGACTTTTCTGGAAGCGGGCTTAAGTCGAGGAGATTACCTCAGTTTTAAGTGGAAAAGAGGATTTTTGTATTTATATCTGTATGTGTACAAAATGTATTCGAAAAATACCCGTACACGCATTTAACCATGCATTGAAAAATATTTCATGTACAAGACCATTTTTACGCCATAAAATGTCAAACGAGGCTTTTAGATGCGTCTTTTGATGTCATTGAAATGGTGACTATTGCAATTTAATTACAACAACAAGGTTCTACAAGATTATATTTATGTATTTTATTGGAATCTGTTAATTGTTACATCACAGCACGCGAGTCTGAGCTTTAAGTTAAATTATAAAAGAAATACAATACTAAAGTATTTTAGTTTTTTAAAATGAGGTGTATGCAAGCATTGAGCTATGCGGCATAACTTATGCCATATGCAAATACCGACTCTTGTTTACCCAGACCTTTAATATTTACACGTTAAGGTCTAACACTATAGTTCCGACAAACTAGAAACTAGGCATGTTGTTCCTTATTGTCCCCGTCGGAATCAGTCTTTTTCTCCAGCCTCAGTTCATCCCAGGGCTGCACCTCCACCGAAGATCCAATGAGATACGCCAAGTTTCCGATCACATTCGCAATCACAGGAATCAGAAATACCAGGCTCCACCCGAGCAACGATGGCTGAAATTTGAACACAAATTTAAGTTGCAACATAAATACCAAAAAGATAATTTCATTATTATTATGCTACGCCACGACCCAATTGTTTTTTTCTAACCTCACTATAAAGTATAAATCCAGCAACGCAAGGGGCTCCAAATCCGGCAACGTTGGCAGCACTATTGATAACCCCTTCAATAGCTCCAGAATAGTTGGGTGAGATGTCGATAATGTTCACAATCGACCCACTCAACATGGCGCCATTAATCATGCCACTCATTATGTAAAAGAATACTGCTAATGGTCGGTTACACCCGGAGAGAATTATCCCTGCGAATGCTATCGCCGAGCCCCACTGACCTATCGTGTTGCTAATTCTTCGTGCGGTCAACATGGTGAATATTTTCCGCTCAATGAGAAAGTCGGACATTCTTCCAATGATAATCACAAATAGGGTCTGCAATATGTATGGCGATGCTGACAAGTAGCCATTCTGAAAATAATTTTCAAAAGTCATTCAACAAACTGTAAATTGAATCCAAAACCATGTAATACCTGTACCTATGCTGTCATTACCGAATGAATATCAAAATGTAGGGCCGAGTGCAAATACTTTGGCCCTTCAGATTTCAGCATGTTGTGACCCCAACAGTTAAAGAACTGACTCAAGAAGCAAGCCCAGACCGGAAGTGAGCACGCAATTTTTCTCCAGGGAACGTCCGAAAAGTTTAGTGGCTGGTCCGAATGGAACGCCTTCCCTTCGGCTAAAGCAGCTTGTTTAGATTCTCGAATGAAGTTCAGCTCCTCCTTCGAAATATTTGGATCGTCCTCTGGACTTGAGTGAATCTTGGCTGCCCAGTAGATAAACCAGAGTACACTCAAAACTCCGGGAAAGTAAAACACTGATGGCCAGCCAAATGTGGTGATCAAAGGACCAGAGATAATCATGGTCACAGCAGTTCCACATGACATTCCAGCAAAGCAAATGGAGGAAAGGCGGGCTCGCTCTTGTGGAGGTGCCCATTTCGACAAGAGGACAAACAACGCAGGTATGGTTAAGCCCTAGCATTTAAAAAAATGTCATTTCATTTTTTTGTACAAAAAAATCTTTAGATTACCTCTTCCAAATTACATACCTCACAAAGTCCCTGCAAAATTCTAATCAGAATCACAAAGTCCCGTCCTCCAAAAAATGCAGCTTGGGGCAATGCGAGACTCAATAGTCCTGCGAACAGTAGGCCGATCCCCATGACCCATTTCGAGCCATACTTTTGTGACAAAATCCCGGATGGGAACTGACTGATTATATACCCCCAGAAAAAAGACCCAAGAATCAAACCCTGATCCTTTTCATTCCACTTAAATTTTGGAATCGCTTGAGTCTCCTCATCCCCAGCTAAAACGCTCTGACCCAAAGGTAAGCCCTCTTTAGTCACTTCAACAGGGACAATTAACGCTGGGCAAATGCGGGCGGCTGCGTGGATTTCGGACAAGTTGCTGCTTGTGGATGAGGAGTTCAATCCTGCTGCAAATGATCCATTTGTACTATTTTCGAATCCGTCATCGACCATCGCCACAATGGCAATGGACAGGTTGAATCGGAGAGAGTAGAGCAGAGATCCCATGAGAAATGTGAGGACGACGACGCCATGCCTCGTGCTTAAACAGAAGCATGTTGACCCACCTTTTAAAGTGAAAATTAGCATGTGTCAATCAGCTCTAAATTAATTATTCCAAAAATAATCACGCACTTACGGAAAGTTCCTTTGGACATTTTGAGTAATAATTGAAACAAAATTGCAATCAGCTTTCCAACTTGACTTCTTGAATTCTAGCTATCCATTGCCACTTGCAAACTTTCGGTGAACTTTCTTATTTTCTTCACTACCTACAACACATTTTTACTACAGATCAAATTTTATGGGGCAATTGTCCCAAATGT
This sequence comes from Seira sanloemensis, assembly GCA_027743915.1. Taxonomy (NCBI): domain Eukaryota; kingdom Metazoa; phylum Arthropoda; class Collembola; order Entomobryomorpha; family Entomobryidae; genus Seira; species Seira sanloemensis. The sequence continues at coordinate 9,634 of JAHZMY010002915.1, read as the reverse complement.
TTGTCACTTCCAAGTGCGGTACGGAGTTGATGACAACTGTTGTCAAAATAGTTTTATGTCAGGGATAATAGTTCCTGAGTAGTAAACTGGTAAACGAAACGCAATGAAGTGAATACTGTACCAAAAAGATTTCTGTGCGTGAAATGATGCATACGCGCTCTTCTTTCTTACCAGCTACAAAAAGATGTGAATATCGCAACCAGAGCTTTCAAAACGGAGCAATTATGCAAATTTAATTACGATTTGATTATCTTTTGTGATGAAACATATGCATGAGATATTGTTTTTGCTGTGGTCGGAAAGATGACGAAAGATGTGCTAAATGAAAAACTCGTATGCACACAAAGTATTGTGGTGTGCAATGCTGATGCGGGATATTTTGCCTATTTTTATCGTTTGAAGAATACACTTAAAAATTGAAACATTGGAAGAAGAATTGAATGGAAAAATAATGCGGAATGCCCTGTTTATCTCTCGTGGGAAGGAAGTTCCAATTGTGGATATAATCTTAATGACGCAAAATTATGTGAATAATGTAGGAGGAAAGTTGGTCAAAATGGAGATTGTCTCGTTAATTGCGTGTCAAAGTCACATTAAGACAATAATGCTTACTATGATAAAAGTTCGGAGATTTCAGTGCTCATTATTATCATTTTTTGACTGATCTAGACTCAAGTCTTAATGAAGAAGGTGTTACAAGCAATAGGATATATTTTACTTCTTGTTATACATATTTAAATTTAGAAATGAACTTTTGAAGCCATTAAGGAAAACTAGCAAAGGCTTCCATTAAATACATATGTAGCTTGTTATTTCTGGTTTCAAATTATTTATGTATACTTTTTTATATTTTCCACTTCCCAATGTAAAATTCACCACTTACATACTTTGACGCATTATGCCACTTTACTCAGTTGAACTGATCTCACAAAATTTGAGGCAATGGTTTCGTCAAATGTCCATTGCAAATTAAGACATGATTCCAATTTGAGAAATCGTACTTTACTCTTTCTGCGGTAGATTATTTATGAGTATGACAAACCTTTATAAAAATTATACTACTAGAAAACATTGTGTGATGCTAAACTTTTATATGTTATGTATCAACATGACATTCAGGGAGCATTTCACTTCCTTAAAATATCAGTTGTTTCATTTCCGGTCTACCATGAACCACAGGAGGAAAACGCGTAGTAAAATTATTCAGTCGGTAGGACATTCATTTTTAGGCTTTATCCTTTGATGGTATTACTTTTTGCTCATTTACATATTATGCATTCGAGCCTGCCAATTTTTATAGCAATTTGTATAGCATAATATATATTACCCAATATGGGTCCTAAAAGCGGATTTTTTATACTGATTGCAATCTTTCAGAGCACCACACTTGCTCACGAACCGAAAATCACCGGAATGCCATTGTCTTTAAAGCCAGACAAGTTTCAGATAGAAAAATCATGTATAAAAAATTGACTTTTTCGGTAAAATACCATAATACATAAATTATGTACATAATATTTTTACAATGAATCTAGCCACCCTCACCCACAAGAAGACCGTCGTTTGCATATTGGACTCTTGGTCATACTGGAGAGAGGATCCCCATGCCAAGTTTGACATCTCTGACGTAGATCCGACTTTATGCACGCAGTTAGTGTACCGGAATGCAAGGATTGATAACTTAACTTACGCTGTGGTGATAAGAGACACGGAGCTGGCCGACAGTAGTTTTGAATTATATTCAACTTTTTTAAATGTCCGGTTTTTATTTTAACTTTTACTTTACTTGTATAGACAGACAGCACGTTAAGAAGGCCATAGCGCTTAGCCAGCAGCATTCCCATTTAAAGGTCCTCTTGTCCGTCGGGGGTTGGGACGAAGGCTCAAAGACATTCTCAATTATTGCAGCAGACTCTGAGAAACGTAAAATCTTTGTCGAGTCCGTTCTCCGAGTGCTCGAGTAAATTTTTAAAACGAAAAATATACATTTCAACTCTACCAAAATTGGTTCACCACATTAACATTTGATCAAATATTTTTAGCGAGTATAAATTTCACGGTCTGGACGTGGGATGGGAGTATCCAGCTTGGCATATAACTGGTGGCCAACGGGACGACAAGGATAATCTCCCCTTGCTCTTGAATGATTTAAGAGACAACTTTAAGCAAACCTACCTCCTATCCTTGACTGTTCCAGGAGATACGACAATCGCGGTTAATGGATACGAGGTGAACTCCATTTCGAAAGTTGTCGACCAAATCAACATCAAATCCTTTGATTACGCTGGGGCATGGACAGACAAAGCATCGCATCAGTCCGCTTTCCGCGGTGTTCAGAGTGTGGCCAACTCGGTTCAGTTTTATTTGCGTGAAGGTTGTCCCCCGGAAAAGTTGATCTTGGGAATACCATTTTCCGGACGGACTGTCGTTTTACAAAGGGAGCCTCCGGCGAGTGACAATATTCTAGTTCAAAGTGGACTGGGACAAGCCTCGACACATAAAGGGTTCAGTGGAAGTTGGGTGCCAGATCACACTTCAATTGGATTTCATGAGGTACATAACATAGGTTGTGGGTTCACTCCAAAATCACAGTCAGATTTATATCCTTGTTTTAATTTTAATATTTTTGGTAGCTTTGCTTCAATATAAAAAATAAAGGGAATCTTTGGCAAACTTATACGGATATCACAGCCGTGGTTCCTTTTGCCCGAAAAGGTGTCAATTGGGTTTCTTACGATGATGCAAGCAGCATTGAGAATAAAGTATAAAATTTCAATGTAATTTTTATGCGAATTAGGTGTAATATGCGCAATTAAAAGTCATGCCATCTAATATTTTTGTCTAGGTTGAGTATGCCATTCGGGAGAAGCTGAAAGGAGTTATGGCCTGGGCCATCGACACCGATGATTTCAAAGGCACTGCATGTAAAACGCCTTCGGATGAGGAAAAGCTGACTTATCCCCTTCTCAGAACCATTAACTTTGTCCTTTCCGCCAATGAAAGTCAGGAGCTTGGCAGGTCTGGATCGGGACTGACTGACCACAGTAATCATAAGCACAATCATGCAGACCAACATGGACATCAGACAAAGGAGAGCTCCTCCGCAAAAAGTAAAAATCAAGGGGTGACCACAACTGCTTCCTGGACAAATCTTATTTCATCGTTTGCGGTTATCTTTAGTTTAGGTTTTGTTTAATGCTAAATACATTTGCATTTTGTATGAATTTTTCGGCGAAAAAAACTATTTGATGAGATGACCTATGGATTACTGTGTAAAAACAATTCGACGTATTTGCGAACTACGTCTGTTAATTTAGAAATGTTGACGCAGAGTAAATAAAATTGATTAAATGTTTTTGTTTGATGCAATCATTTGCAAAGGAAAAGTGGAAAGATACTCAACAATGCTTATGACATTTTAATACAAGTTTGGCTACCATTAAATCAATCACAATCATATTTAGTATTGCTTATTTAGGTACTAAACCCAGAGCATTGCTCACACACACTTTTGCGAAATTGCATAATTCCTGTCAATCCAAACCACATCATAAAAACGACTGGATAAGCTCTTAGGCAAGCCTGTCAAACCTGCTCATGATCACATTACCGTCACCGCATTAATTTATATTCATTCAATCCATGCAAACACAATTTGCACATGAATTTCCGAGAAAAAAGCTGTTCTGCAATACATAGCCCAATAGATTGCAATATTATGGTCTTCCACGTTATGGACAAACGGCTTAATTGGAAAATTGGGGTTTAGGTGGTACTCTTTTATGCATTTTCAAAGAAAGACAAAAAATATGGTCCACTTCCAGTTGGGTTAATTACGCCTACTGATAAACTGATACTGTCGGGTCAAAATAAGCCAAAGCCGATATATAAAGTCATGCCGGGCCACAGCTCTCGTGATGATTAGTACCATTTCGTGACGGTTTAGCAGACCAACTGTCTAAACCTTTAAAGATTTGAGTTTTTCATTTGGATTTTAATTAACCCATTTTTTTGAAGAAAAAAAATGGGAAATTTCAGACTTGCACTGCCAACCGCGCTGCTCTTCTCAGTGCTGGCGCTCCATCATCAAGCGTCATGTCAAGACATTAATTATTTCGGGGTCGCCTACAGCCCCTACACCAAAAATGACGGTTCCAATTGGGACTCCTACTCGCTTGACGATATCAAGAAAATGCTGAGAATCGTCCTGGCGAGACACAACGCCGTATCCACCTACTCGATGGGAGTCGCTGGTAAGCTGCAATTAAAATATCTAAATTAAAATATGTAAAGAAGCTCATTAAATATCCAGTGCTAATTTATTCATAGACTACAACATGAATAAGCCATGGGACAAAGCCGACAGCAACTGCCTGATTTCCCCTACACCAAAAATGACGGTTCCAATTGGGACTCCTACTCGCTTGACGATATCAAGAAAATGCTGAGAATCGTCCTGGCCAGACACAACGCCGTATCTACCTACTCCATGGGAGTCGCTGGTAAAAAAAGCTGCAATTAAAGTATCTAAATGGAATTATTTAAAGAAGCTCATTAAATATGCAGTGCTAATTTATTCATAGACTACAACATGAATAAGCCATGGGACAAAGCCGACAGCAACTGCCTGATTGCCCGCGCCGCGGCCCAGATAAACCGCGATTACAACGCTGTCGTCCTCTCCGTCTCCCAGGGAATTTACCAGAACGACAACCCCTCCATCCAGCAGAGAGAGATTGACAACGCCTTCCACGCCGCGCAAGACGCCAACTCCATCCGAGCAGGAACTGTGTGGGGCCTTGTCTTCACTAATGAGTACGTGGTAAACCGACAAACGGGTCAGAAAGTTCTGGACATGATTAAAAACAACAAGGGCCGTGCTAATCAAAGGGGACTGAGGGTCGGCACTAGAGTTCACATCTGCGGGGAAATCTGGGGTGGAGCTAATGAAGGTATTCTCGCAGAAATCGCGAGGAACTCGGACTTCATCATGTGCAATCTGTACCCACCACCGAATTCTAACAACGCGGGTCGAGCTGTGCAGGCCATAAGCGATGCATACTACAGCGCGAGAGACGGGTTCTGGAGATTCAATCCGAACTTGGAAGTCCAGATTGGAGAGACGGGCTGGGCCAGCGAGGGGCAGACTTTCAACAACCCTGCACATTTGAACACGGTGGAGAACATGAAGAACTTTTGGAACGCGATGAAGAACTGGGCGCAGAATAATAAGGTCAAGGTTCAAATGTTTGAGGCATTTGATGAGCCGTGGAAGACGGGACTGCCGGGTGAAAAGCATTTTGGGTGGTGGAAGAGGAATGGCAATAGCAACTCTTACACTGAAAAGGCAACGGGAAACGTGATTAATACATAAAAACTAAAGCAATAAAAATATGATTGGCGGTTCATGTCTTTGTTGAATCCTTATAATTTATTACATAGCATGTTGTGCTAGTACATATTTCCAAAACCATGTTTGGATGGCACTCAATCAAATCTAGACAAGGTCTCTTTCAACCTTCAACTTTTAAAAATGACTTTCAAGACGAATTCCGTTTTGGTTGACAGTGATGACATGTCATGAATGATGATGTCTGGAAAGGGAAATTTGAAGTCATGAGCAATGAGCATAAGCAAAAATTATAAATTACATACCTCCATCTTTTTCAAAATGAATAATCCCGTGGGGCATTTAATTACGGGTTATAAGCACATGTGGAGATATTGCTCATTGTTTTGTACCTGTTCCAGATTCTATTAAAAGCTTGAAAATTTGATGTTTGAGAAATAATGACACTGCGCGTGGTGAACCAGACTTGATAATTGCTTTAAAGCTCGAGTTTTATCACGTCTCAAAGAGTTTTATCACATTCTTTCTTGAAGCACATGAAGTTTAGTGATGATTTAATAATTTTCCTTCAATTTGATGGGTATACAACAAATATTGACAGAATAATGGGAGCTAAGTAATTTACAAATGTCTGAAATTTGATGAACTTTGAGCATGCATGTCTCTTGGTTCCGAGAAATGTGTGTAGCATGTAAGTATTTATTTCCCCAGCTCCAGTTGAGATGGCCATGGGCATTTTGTTATGATTATGTAATTATATTTGGCAGCGCTTTTATCAATGTGCATATAAACAACTTAATACTTTAGTACGCCTTTACCTACTTCCTAGACAATTTTAATGGCGAAACGGCTTTACTGTGGTAAGTCAAAGGGTTCTTAAGGCTAAAGCAATGAAAGTTTAACTTTCTACTCAATAACTATCACCTTCTCTAATATAGCACGTGCTAATAATAATTTCTTAATTTCTTTTTGGAGAGCTCTAAAGTGAAAGAGCTAAAACGTAATTATAGTCTGGGAGGTCTTTGCTTTCCCGACTTGAGACCCAAAAAAAGTTAATGCATCTCATTAAGATGCTTTTGCGAAGGCGGAGAAAGCATCATAATTAATATGAAATGGTCTCGATACCCCCTTAATCTGATGAGGCGTGTCGTCATATCACTCTTCCTAGAGTCTTGATCAAGACAGGTCGCATCCTTACGTAATTCAGAGACAGGCAAAATGTCTAACTTGCAGGAAACTCGCCGTGAGAAGAAAAATGACGATTTTGAAAGCTACCAAAGACAAATCTTGGGCTTTGCGGGTTACTTGGCCATGACTAGATTTACCATTACCCAAAGTAGAGACAAATTTGGAAAGCACTATTCCGTAGAAAACAGTTCATCCTTGGCCCTAATTTCATTCTACTTGCAGACAATCAACACTTTGCTAAAACTCATCTATCTTTCGCATCTCCTGCTGAATAAGTATAGCACAATACCATTTCTTGACAAGATTGCTGTCTCATGCTACCTCTTGATTGTAGCCCAAATGGTTATATTGTACTGGATCTGGCTGCCCAAATATCCGCTGTTCGGTAATTAAAATATGAGGAAAAAAATTTCAAAAAGGCCTCCTAAATAAATTTATTTGAACTGCAGAAATAATCTATCGAAGCTGGCAAATAGAGAATGACATTTACAAAAGTCTCGGATCGCCCCAAATGTTAAAAAAGAGGGTAAATGGACAGCTCAAGGTCACAGTCTGGGTTCACTCGTGAGAAAATCAAAAATTTAAATTGGAATTTCTGTAGAATTTAAAGCTAATGATGAAATGTTTCCTAGGTTGATCGCATACATCGGAAGTTTCTGCTTCGTAATTCAGTACAGCGGTAACCCAAAGTATTACCTTTGGAGCTATGCCATCATAGACGACTCAGAGAGCTGGATCTTGTTCTCCATCTTCGGGGTTCATGAGTTCATTTGCATGTTCTATGCTTGGAACTTGATGGTTGGCGCTAACGGGATATTTGCGGCGCAGGCGGCAGTCTTTGCAAATCTCATTAATGAGATGGCTCACGCTGTCAATCGACTGCAAAGGGAAACTTATCTTGAAAAGCAGAACGGGGAATCTGTGATCAACTATCGAAGTTGGGACTTTGGACAACGAGCGATCTTATGACGATATAGGAAATATACTGTTTGACTACGAACGACTCCTCTTGATCATTGAAGAATATAACAAATGCGTCAGCTACAAAACTGTCTTTCTGCACATCATAGGTATTTACACAAAAAATTCTGGTCTAAATATGAACCTTGGTAGCTCAATTATGAAACTTTGAGCTTTTAAATAAACTTTTTCTCTCTGCAGGCTACAGTCAGTTCATTGCCGATTGCTTTGTCGTGTTTCAAGTTCTACGGATTCCGGGAACAGGAATACGTGATATTTGGTATGATATGTAATTAATGGTCATGTGACATGACTTCTTCTGTCATTGTGCTTACAACAAAAAAATAAGATTCCTTCTAAATTTGAAAAGGTTCTTTGTTGAAGACTGCGCTGCATCATCAATGCTCATTTACCGAGTGTACAATCTGATGAGTCGAGTGGAGCAGGCCAGCCAGTCATTCTTCAAGGAGCTGAAGCACTATTTGAGAACAGTTTCGAGCTTTGAGAGAAAGTCCATAAAGATGAGGATGGCACGGATGAAACTGGTTTCGATGAAGCTTGGCCCATGTCCAGTAACACGGAAGACAGTGCTTTCGGCGATGGACACGCTATCAAACTACTACATTTGCGTGGCGTTTTGGAGTTAACTTTACACTAAATTTTGATCAAATACTTTTAAAAAACTCTTTTTTATGTAAAATCGATTTAGCCAATACCATGCTAAACTTGGCCTTGGTTGAAGGAGTTTAAGAAACTATTTATAATTTGTAACTACTAATAATCCGTCCAAATCCGGTTGGTTTGATTGGCACTGTGATAATGAGTTGAATGAGTAATTGCAGTCATGAAATGAAAGCACCCACTTTGTCTCATACTTTGATTTACCTCCTGCATTAACTTTATACAATTATGCAATAAAACCACTTCACTCCAGGTAAATTGCTCGCGTTGTGTATGCCAGATAATTACAGGGTACTTGGATTAATTATCGTTAATTATACGCATCGCCGGGTAGGCACGCCTTTTTGTGAATTTTTTGTTTAAATCCCAACCGAGTTCCCAGCACTTTTGTGCAAAGATGGACGGCTCTTCAAGATGCATGAAATGAATCCTATTAAAAGTAGGTCGTTCAAAAATTCAGCTTCGTTTACGTAAACCGCTTATTCATTAAGGCTTACGCAAAGCTTCACACTGGGACTTAAATGACTTTATTTTTTACCTTTATTAGAAGGACATTGACAGGCAAGAAAAAGGTTGCTTTTTCAAACGTGTTTTCAAAGAAGTTATAGTTTTTAGATAGCGATGGTTTCACATCATAATCAAGCTACTGATGCATTTGAATATTACCAACGGCGAATTCTCAACGGTCTAGGAAGTCTCGGCCTTTCCAGGCAATTTATTTCTCGCCACAGATCAGGAATTTACTCCATCCATTCGAGCTCTCTAATATCTCAATCAATATTTTATTTGGGCTCTTTAAATGGTTTGATAAAACTTGCGTACATTTTAAATCTTCTCTACGGAAAGTATCATGAGTTGGAGTTTCTTGACAAAATTTCTGCCGTTTTGTTCCTCCTTGTATTCTCGATTATGTCGATAGCTTCTTCAATTCTCGTTCCACGATATCCTTTATACGGTGAGTTCCTTTATACGGTTATAAAATTACCATTTAAATATTACCCTGCTCGCAAACCATACAAATGTGATTTCATCTTTTCAGAAGTTGCTTATCAATCCTGGTATGTTGAGAGTGCAATTTATAAAAGGCTTGGACAACCCAAGGCATTAAAGGACAAAGTTGACCATGAGCATAAAGCAACAGTCCTTATTCACTTGTAATTCATTTGGCATACCGACCGTGAGTACGAAAAAATGGCTAGATGATTTTTTTCTTCTTAAACAGGCTAAACAAGAATCATAGTCATTTCTCCGTATTCACGATCGATACTCTAGTATTTTTATTCCTTGATTTGAAGCTAACAAAAAATGAACATTTACAAATTCGCCAATGTCTCGCATTCCCCCTCAGAGCCATTTCCTGGATCGGCACCGCTTGTCTTCTGGTCTCGTATTACTCATTCCCAAAGTATTACACATTCACCTACGCCTGGTTTGAATTCGACCATTGGAGTTTAT
>JAHZMY010002914.1:0-14536 GCA_027743915.1 Seira sanloemensis | reverse complement strand
CATTATTATTGAGCACGATATATAAAAGTTACTCATCATCATTAAACAAGAGTAAAGTAATCGGTACAGGCTAACAAAACGATTTTCATGCATTCTTTCAGTCTCCAAGTGAAGTAGCCAAAACAGCATTGGCCACCACCAACATCCCCATCAAATCGAAATCATCATGATGAGTCTCTCTCAGTAGTACCGCAATGAAAGCCTCTAAAAAGCATTAGGAGGAAAAGAGAACTTTTTTTTCTATCCAACAGCGACCTTAATGTACATTGTAAGAGTTCTCCTCTGGAACTGAAGGATATGAAGGAAGGATGTCCAAGTAAAATATCGCTTTTTGTTCATCATCAGCTCACAGAGAGAAAAAATGAAGCCACTTGTGCTTTACCTCACTCCAGCAAGAAAAGTTTTGGTTATATAATAAGAATAATAACTCTTCGTTTTTTCCACAAAGAAGGTATACCTTGAAAATGCCGTCTTTCCAATTCCAAGTTTTTGTTCCAAGTGACGAAAGAGAAAACAAAGTTACGAAGGTAGTGCATAATATACGTACATTTGCATGACTCCTACAACTCCTCCACTCTCGCACAACTCTTGGCCACACGATCGCCTTTTTTCTCTTTCAAAAGAGTTATATCATCTTTTTCCACAGAGAAACGAAGACACACAAAACTTGCACACACAAAAAAACCAGGAAAGAGAATTTTTTTCAGTATGTATCTGATGTAGGGGAAGGGAGTGACAGAGTTTCTCCCGTGAACTGTTCTGTGCACCAGCAAGATTTCAACTGAAGTCGGATGGCTGAAAGCAACAAGACTTCATACATCTATTCCGTAACATGATGTTCGTAAGAGCATAACATTGCTCTTTAGTTCCAACTAACTCTCGTGTGTGTGTGCTTATATTTAGGTATTGCCATTGCACTTGGTGTTATTTTTTTCTTTCTTGGATGTTATTTGGGTTGGCTGTTGTGAGAATGCATTGTACGTAATGCCCTTATGTTTTTTACGTTAGACGACGACGTACACACGTACACGCATTTGAGCCAGCCAATGTTACGTACACTTACTGACACTGACTCTCTGTATCTGTCTGAGCTAAGGGAAGGCTGTTCTCTCAAGTCAGTGTGTTCGGCTGAGCAATTTACGATGAAGGTGGTGGTGTTATATAAACACCTATAAAATGGTAGGTACCTCAACTCTTCTATAGGCACATACTCTTTTTTTTCGCCTGTATGCAATGTGCACTTTACAGAGAAGGGAAAGGATGAAACTTTGTGCTACATGAAATACTTAATAATACACACACATAACTACAGCAGAGAGGTTTAAGTCTGAAAGNCTATAGGCACATACTCTTTTTTTTCGCCTGTATGCAATGTGCACTTTACAGAGAAGGGAAAGGATGAAACTTTGTGCTACATGAAATACTTAATAATACACACACATAACTACAGCAGAGAGGTTTAAGTCTGAAAGTAAGACTTGGAAGAAATGAGCTTGTCGTATGATGATACTTGTGTTTTGTCTTCTTATAAGAGTGTAAATGAAACTTCTTTATGAGAGCCAGAAATACGTACATATATACATAGCGATTCTCTCTGCGGTTGGTAAAAAGAGAAAAAGTTCATTGGAAAAAATTATATGGCTTGCAGAACACATAATCATCGTAATTCTTTATCTGCATATAGCCAACCAGTAGGCTGGAAATGTATTTATGTGCCATTGTCGTTTGACTCATTTTTGAACTTGGATTTCAACGGGGTTTTAAAAAATGGACTTTGTTTGAATGTTTCCATGACCAGTCTAGTCAGTCGATTCGGAATATCAAAGTTTGCAAAAAAAAGCATGCTGACTGCTTACAGAATGAAATGCAATAGGCGTGCTGGGTGAAAGTTTCCAGTTCCTCTAAATGCATTTTCATGTATCGATACCCTATATGCCAAAATGGTGAAGGCGATGACGAAAGTGTGAGTCATTAACGAGTCGGAAAAAATCTGTGAAGAAAGACAAGAAGATTATAGCGACCGTAAAATGTGAATTACGAGGCCTACATCTGACTATGCACTGCTACGCCGCTTCCCAATAAAAANACAAGAAGATTATAGCGACCGTAAAATGTGAATTACGAGGCCTACATCTGACTATGCACTGCCACGCCGCTTCCCAATAAAAATGAGTCATGAGGAATCTACGGCTTTGGGTTTTCTAATGAAATGAAATCTAATTAAAATATTTCCCCGTGAAGGTTCAATTTTCAGAAGTCACTCAGAATTTAAAATATTTGCACACGAAAGGAGCCTTACCCTGACCTCCAATGCATGACGTATCTACTCCAATACTTGTGCACTCGATTTCCAAGAAACTGGACAACTGTGGCACAGCTTGTCCCAAGAGCGATAATAATAGCCGCATTGAATTTTCAACTTTTTTATGAAAAGCCGATTGCAAGGCTAAAGCTATGTAGCAGAAAAATACTGGTTTTTCTAGCTTCCAAGAACTCAAATAAAATTTCTTCCGCCACGGAATAGAAAATGCTAATGCTAGTTCCACAATAATAAGCGTTTTCTATGTAATTCTCATGTACAGAATAATCCAAGGAAAGAAAAACTGATTAGTGCATTTTGAGTTAGGAAATGGCTGAATTTCTTCACGTTTGAAAATGAAGGAATACATAATACATATCTATGAAATTAGAATCCAACATCTAACCTATAAAGCATCAATATAAATTAAAGTAGGGAAGAGTTTCTTTAGCTCCACCAGTGTGCATAATTTAACTGCTAATTTATTTGTTCAAATATATACGCTCTTGCTGGCGTTTTTCCTCCCCCTTTAGAAAATATAATGAAATATAGAAGAAGGACGGACAGAGTGAAACGACGACGGTAGATGGGAAAGTGCATCAGGAACTTAACTTGGCCTGTGCATGTATGTATGTAACTAGCTTCGGCACAAAAAAGGTTTCGAAAGACGAGAGAAGATATTATGCACGATTGGATGGGAAAAGCTTCCACACAGCAAGTTTTTTGTTATATAAAATTTGTAGTAAAAAATGTCTTGCCAGGAGAGAAGAGCTCTTCCCATTCCATACCCACTGCCTTTTGCCAGAGAATATAGGAAGAAAAACGAGAGGATCACAAAAGGACATTGCTGCTGTATGCTTGTGTAGTTAGGCTGCTTACTTTTTATAATCATAATATATCTTATTGGCAGGAGCTGAATTGAAGCCCCAAACTCACAGCCTGTGTATATTTTTACCCAAGTATAATCTCCCAAAAATGTAATGCTGTTTTGGTAGAAAATGGTCGGTGGTGGTGAAAAAAAGTAAAAGAAACAAAGAGAGAGAGGGTCGGCCGGTCTCCAAAGAATGAAAAGGGTCTTTGGGTCCCTTTGGAGAAATGAAAATTCTCCCTTTTTCTTCAAATAAATGCTTCTTCTCTTTCATTCCATTTTTCTGGGCTTCTCTCCCTGGATTCGTGCGTTACACAAAATGTGTACATTTGGTTTGGTCTGAGCCTCTGCTGCTGCTCACACACTCTGTTCACTTCTGTAAGCTTTTCCTTTCCGACCTTTGCATGCTTTCCAGCCAGCTTTACAGAAGAAGAAGTGAGTTTCGCTCGGAATCTTCCCTTCTTGTAAAACGGAGTGTGCTTCAAAACGCCTTGTTTCCCTTTTGCCATAAAACTTGTACTTCCTTGTGCCGCTGCTACACAGTATGGCTATCGTACATGTAACTTTGCGCACACCACGAAAAAAATCTACGTGCTCATTAGAATGGTCTATAATCTGGCCTATTCCATTTGGTTCCCAGGCTCTAAGGAACACGAGGATACATACACGGCTATAGGGTAAAGCGACAAAAATTTCAATAATAAAAAGGTTGAAAAAGAGCAAAACTAAATTCTAAAAAGATTTTATTGTTCCGCTAAAAACAACTCTGCAACTCTTTCTCTCTAACAAAATGTTGTGTGCTCCTTCGTCTTATTCTCGTTCGTGCCATCTCCTACTACATTACATCACACGTAAAAATGTTTTGCAAACCAGTTGGGTAAAGTACGCTAGGATATAATATAGATACAATTGAAAATTGAAATGCATGGAAGACGAAGCAGAAGAGAGAATAGAAAAACAAAACAATCATAGGTCTGTTTGCCTTCAACCCTGAACAATGTTGCTTTCGCTGCTGTTGAATGCTGATGTGTGCTCACTCGCACTATATATAACGTTGTTGCATGCATTTCCTTTGCCTCATACAGAAAAAATTAAAGATTATAGACCAGGCAATAGTGCAATTTTCTGTATTTTTTGCTTAATGGCTTGGCTGCTACATAATCTATCTCTGTGATTCAGGAGTGCAAAGCAGAAAAAGCACTGATGAAAAACAAACGTTTTGAGCCGAGTTGCTCTCTTTTGCTGTGGCTCTATATCCTATGGGGCACGCAGAAGTCACTGAAACACAAAAATATAACGCTGTTTGCGTGGTAGATAAGCTCAGAAGAGCTAAAACATTATTGCCTGCTTCTGTGCCCAGCTATGATGATGCCTCGATGCCTGGCCTACCCCCAGAAAATGCCATTGCCATTCTAAATTCCAATATATACCTTTTCACACACACACACATGAAACAGGCGAGAGACGCAATCGTTTGGTATTAATGTAAATGTTGTGACGGAAAAAATATCTCCGTCGTATGTAGTCCATCGAGAAGCTTTTGAGTGAGAACGCAACCTAAACTGCCGTTTTTTTGTCCATTGCATTTTTGGAACATTACGAATATTGTTGAAGCAACAATCATATGATGATGCCATCATGTAAAAATTGCAAGGAAAGGTTTGAGCATTACCTACTTGGCTGAGCTGAACGATGAAACACATCTACAGAAAAAAATGTAGTTGTTTTCTGTCTCCTCACTTGACTCACTCACAAACGCCACATAATATGCAAGGGATACATGATGTGTCCAGCGAAATGTAGGAGTAGTCCAGAATATATCCAATCCGTATGAGCAAAACTTTGCTCGTCTTCAAATCCCATAAAGTTCTCTTCGATCCATAATGTTCTGTACCTACAGGTTCCAAAAAGGAGAAATAAACTTTAGACTGTATATGTACACAAAGACAAAATGTGTGCTCAAATATGTACAAGAAGTCCAACACGGAGAGTTGGAAAACACTGATGATAATCGTATGGAAAATGATATACTTTGCCTTCTCGACGCGACAAATTTTGATATACCTGCCTGCATACATAAATAGCTAGTGCTTATAAATTTGTGAACTAATATGTTCACATTTACTTCTCACGACAAAAGGAGGTTTCAAAATTATTTATAAATCTTATTTCCAATGAGTTGAGATGTGTTAATACTATATTTCTCTCTTTACAAAATAGCCTAGACATTGAAATGCAATGCAAATATTTTAAAATTATATTCTAAATTTCTTCAATAATGTGAATGGGGAAAGCACATAAGCCAAAATCTCAATTTCGGGGGGAAGGAAAGAGTATGGAATGAAGGAACAAAAGTGAAACTATATAACCTCGCTCGTAGCAATTTGGCTAATTCAATAGTTGAGTACATACATTGTACTTCGTATTTGCATTGTATAGATGCATGGGTATTATTATGCAACAGTACAATCGCAGTAATAAGTAATAAAACCAGGCTTTATCCTAACTATTTAAACAATTATACAAAAGCAAATAAATGTTTAGTTTAAAAAAATATACTTAATTTTTATTCAATGATTTTTGAACCATAAACAAAGCCTTCATGAATGCGAAACGGTTTTATTACAAAATAAAATTTATTCTTTTGAAAATCAAGAAGGAAATGTAAAATTTTAAATGAATTCCGCTCAACATGCTCAGCTCAATCTAGGTATGTATAAAGAAAATAATATGAAGAAAAATAGACATTTTAGGAATGGGCAAGTTGGCAAAAATTTGCTTGTTTTACCATTTTCCCAAAGCCTACATATTCCAATGTGAAACAGCAAGAAAAACGTCTTGTATCGTTACAAAATGTGTTAAGACTCAAAAAAATCGTAATGTATGTGTAGGAAAATAGAGTGTTTGCCTTGCATAAATGCATAAAAGTTTTCTGCCATTTCGTATGCTGTATGCTGCTGAGTAGGTGTGTGATTTTTTTATAATGGCCTAACTCTCCAAACTCATTTAAAAATAGGAGCTTCCCTAAATGCAAAGTTCTTGTTCAGAATTTTATCATTAAAAAGTAAATTCACTTTACTTTTTGATACGCAGTTGAACTCATTGTTATTCATCCGTTTGGTTCACACACACAAAACAACTCACAGAATGAAATCGCAAACTGATCTCTCGTCTAAAACTGCTTTTTTAGCTTTGGGGTTTCAGCAAAGCAAGTATTATTACTACACTACATTGCGATGAATTGCTCGTTTTTGTTCAGTTGCTAGCTATAAGCTTAGAAAAGCATGATACAATCGAACTCATTTCTGCGTATGGCCATGCCATACACTAACACAAGGACTATATCATGCTAGAATTTAAAAAAATATTATGCTGGTACTTGGCAGTACCTACTATTGCCCTTATGTGATGACTAAAAGGCTGTGTGTGTGTGTGAGAAATTTCATTACATCGGTATAAGAACAAAACGCTAGAGTGAACAATAGGACTACAGGGCAGTATCAGATATGAGTTTCTAATGAAACACTGCTAGAACTTTATATACGCAATAGAACGTAATTAATTTCAGCAAAAACGTAGAAAAAAATGATTCGTTGACTCTGATTGAATGTTATCTAAATAGAATATCTCAAAATTAATGTTTGTTTGTGATTCGCAGCAAATTAATAAAAATTACGTATTCACGCACTTGGTATTATTATAGAGCAAAACTTTGTTTGGATGCACAGCTTGAGTGATTAGAATTATGTTATGAATACATATATGTAGTCACTGCAAAGACTAAGGAAAAAAACTTTGAAAACAAGAGTCACAACAGAAGGAAAAACTCGCCTTTGTTATGTTATCCTTTCGATTCCCTTGTAATTTTACAGCATTTTGCTTGAAAAACAATTTTGAAATCGAAAACACATTAAACCCCTTAACTGCTCAATGTGAGAGAAACAGTAGCTGCAGCAGAGAGAGAGACTATGTATTATTATCTCTTATCAACAGTACAGTACTTCTTTCAAAACTAACTATTATCACTTTTTAATGCAGTAATTAGGAGAAAAACTGGTTGAAAACACCTATTTTGTTAACTCCCTCAGGAATTCCTATTTAGTTCCAAAATAAAGTGCTTTTTCATTTTGGCTGTAACAATTGCAGTGTAAAATTAACAACTTTTTTTTTCTCCTTACAGATTTTGCTTACTTACTTTTCATGTGTTTTTTCTCGTTTCTTCACAGTTCAGGAGAACATGGTTTACTAAAAAGTCTTTTTTTGTGTGTGTAAAAGCCTAGGAGTGTAGCCAATGCACATAGTAGAAAAGGGCGAAATAGATGGTTGAAAAAGTGGTTGTAAGAACAAGAGTGGTTTTGATGATTTCCCCTTTGAACGGGAGCAGCAACACTCTCCTTTCTCTCTGGATGGGTGAATATCAGCATCTATTTGTTCTCCCCAGAATACGCCTGATTATATCCATCTTTCTGAGCAGAGGAACAGGCAGAGTCAGAGTCGCACAAGAAAAAAAATGGTTAAAAGTCTTTTTTTTCTGCTGCCTTTCCTCATTCTCTTCTATATCCTTGCCTTGCAAAAGCCTTGCTTTTCATCTTTTTGTGCGTATCATCATCTCTTGGGCAGGCAATGGCTCTTGCGAATACACACTACCACTGAAAGCGAAAAGAGGAGAGTGTGTGAGGGATGGATGCATCAGGCATGCACTTTACTCAGCCACTGGTTCGACTTTCAGAGATACGTTGTCCTATTATACGAGGAAAGAAAGGAAAAAGAAGTGAGTATCTCTGGTTGTGTGTTCATTGTCAGTGTGTCGACAAAAAATTCACTTGAGATATATGTATATAAAAGTTGTATCATATTATTATGGGTCTAGGTAGCAGTAGCATGCATTACTTCATACTCCATGACCGAGTAAAGGACAACTGCATTATTAAATGCTCTCTATAACTGACTGCCTACAAAAGCTATATAGGTACATATGTATATGGGTCTACTTATATATGAAAGTCTCTCTTTTCAGATGGTTTCATGGGAAGAAAGAAAACTCTGTTTTTTTCTTCGGTGGAGCAACATAGCAATATGGTGTAATATTGGAGTTATCTTTAGAGGTATTCCCTTATACTGACTGAGAGGATTGAGAGAATGTGCCTACGCAATGACATTAGTAGGCATATATACCTATATACACAGTCCTCAGTCTCTCATACTGCTTCCCTGAACTTAGTTTTTTGAGCCCCACACAATATTTCACCACGTGAGTTATAGTTACCGTATATAAAATGGAAAGACGTACCAATGCGGGAGTATATCTGCAAGAAAATGTTTTACTTTGCTATATGAATGCCCTTTGTTTGTATACATGTCTGCGAGGACTACACTCATTTTCACTTGTTACAGTAGTCAGAAGTTGTCTCTGACGACGAGGCTCATTGAGAAACCATATACATGAGAAAAACAAACTGTATGCCTACAAACTTCCCAATAATTCGATTTTTTCAAATTTTTGACAATTTTAGGAAAATGAATTATACATGTAATGTTCCATTTCCAAAACGCACCCTTTCACTTAAGCTACATCACTTAATCAAATTATTTCAATCTTCAATATATTTTTCTCATGAGCATGCCCATGTCTGTTCAGCCACAGTTACACAGTAAAAGGAGTTCTTGATCAAGATTATGCATGTCTATGAGGAAAAAAACTTTAATATGTTGTATCATATCGAACCAATCATTAGCGTGGAAACAATATCTCCAAAGAATGCCATCAGCAAAATTTAATTAGATGGAAATGGGAGCTCCCCTACGATGTTTTGAAAATAATCCCTTTTGCGTTTCCATATAAAATGTCTCGTTGCACCAACTGGCATTTTTACTGCTTTGTGTGTGTGTGGGTGACCGTAGTAGCAGGACTATTTGTGACTTCCCATTTTCCGCTTTGCAAAGATGAAACGAAACAAGATTTTGATTTGGAAATTACCAAATCGCACACTACATCCAATTTAATCGGAAAATTACTTTGAAAGCTTCATGCTTCAGCTGCGACGATGTAATACAGCTCATGTATTAAGTTTTATCTTTAAAAAAACTTTCGTATCATACTTTTTTTCTGCGCTCTCAGGTGGTGAAATAATTTAACAGCCATTTGAGTTTATGGTTTCTTTAGTACACAAGAGCGACGGCAGCAGCATTATCTGTAAGAATAGGGCAAACTGAAAAAAATTGTTTCACATGATGCCTTATGTATAAAAGTTTCTTCCAAATTTTGCATCATAAAAAGGATTCGATAGAATTTTCAGCGATTCGAGCTAGGAAGTAAATTCCATATAGCATATTTTTTTCTGCATATTATAAAATCAAGTTGACGAAGAAGAGCTCCACAGATACACACAAAAGTATTTTTATTTGCACAGCTCCAACCATAATATTCTCTATTGACAGCATGCACCGTAGATATTTAGCTCTGAGAGAAATTGCATAGAACGCATCATTCGTTCATAAAATCCTTTGAAACGGCAGTACCTACGCATCTATGTATGGCAAGTTCACTCTCTCTCTCGGTCTCGAGCCTCACAAGACTTACACAGAGACCTTCTCAGTTAAAAAAATAATGCAAAGCTTCGTAAAGTGGAGTATGGAGATATGCAGTGGCAGCGGCAGCAGTAGTGGGGGCTCGTTTACGTACACGAGACTAGTAGGACAACAGTGGCAGCAGACCAAAAAAGCAGGAGAGAAGAAGAAAAAACTCTTCTTCTCTCCTGTTTCAGCCTTCGGATAAAAAGTAGAAAAGCTCGTCGTCATCGTCCTCAGCGAGAGGAGAACAGACCAAGAAGGGCTTTTGCTCAAGTTAAAGAGAATGTTGAGTTTGCTGTGTGGTGGTGGTGGTGGAGCTCCCATCCTGTACAAAAGTTTATGGGGTATATAGACCACTCTCTCAGTTACTCTGTTCTCCTCACACGGATGACTAGTGGGGTCCTCCTTCTCTCCTCTCTAATCATTTTTTTTGTTCTTTAATGCTCCTTCTTACTTTACTCGTTTTTTTTCTTTTTATGATGATGCTCTATTTCATAATACATGGGCAAAGTAAATGTGCGCCACACCAGCCCGACAGGGAACATTGTTGTCCTGCTTTGTAGCCTAGCTCACTCAGTTTTACTTTTTTACTTCTTGAAAAGGGGAATGGAATTTCATGTGTTAAGGCGAAGGCCGTGTCCATGATGTTGACGATGATGGGATGTTCTGTTCAGTTCACATTTCACATTGCCAGTTTTTATTCAGTCTAATTCTGCTTTTAGAGATATTTATAAGTATATGTATATGACAATCTTGAAATAAAATATATTACATTCCAACTGCATTTACTAACTCACATTTATTTTGTATACAGATGATAATTGTAAAATGTTTTCATACTCTACTTTATTTTTATTGCGTCCCTACATATATTCCCTGCAGGAACAGATACTTTTTCTTCGTCAAAAAACAGGCTGAAGAAACCGTATCACCTTTGGCTATTGTTAGTCTTAAAGAGATGTCCCTTGTATTTGTGAGAATAAGAGAATGAGTTGCAGCTAGTTTATTGTATTGTTTTCCATTCGAGAAATAAGCAAGCGGACACGGTCGAAAATGTATCCAAGTTTATGTCAACTCGCTGTGCAGGACCTTTTATGTGCTCATATTCATATTGTTATGTGCCAAAGCATCTAGCATTCAAGCCAACAAATGACTCTACAGCTTCTAATATGAAGGTACATGCTTATTGCAAGCAAGCAATCTTCCCATTTCGTTTATTACATTGTATTGCAAAAGGGACAAGGACTTGACCTTTGTCACAATAAAAGTCGTCCCTTTGTTTTTAAATTATTGCCTGTCTCGAGAAATAATACATCTTTAAAAGAGAATTGTGCACTTTTTTTACTCAATTGTAACATTTTAATACAAACGGTAGAGGAGAGTTATGCATGGGGTTCGTTCCAGGAAATGAAATTTTCGGTTTGTGCAGACATTTTGGTACCATTTCTACAAAACTTTAGAGCCGAAAGAAACCCTCGTTTATGGTGAGTTTTCCAGTTTATGGCATACTGGCAAAGTCGATTGAACTGCAATGTTCAATGTATGCGTAGATGAGAGAAAGTAGATGATGGGTGGTGGTGGTGGTGAATGAACTCTTTTTTTTTGGAAATTCATTTGAATGTGAACCCCCTCCTTCTTCCCTGTACTTTTTATGCATGACGATATTTGATGTAAATGCAATTTGCGGAGAGAGATCTGATAATTTAATGCAACCGAATTAAGGTTTCATTGCAACTTCCGTTTTCCTAGCCATATTGCCCTTTCATTCACGGACTCTGTGAGATTAGGGTTATTACAATTTTCATAATTTGGGGAACGCCTCAAAATTATTTGAGGATGTGTGTAGCGGGTTCAGTCCCTGACTTTCCCAATTGCAGAACGACGAGTATCTCGAGATGTGCAAAAATGTGTCTTCCGATTTAGATTTGCATAATATTTGTTTCAGTCCTGCATGAAATCTAGTAAATGTGTCTCTATCAAATAAATATTTTGCCACCGCCATATCATTTTTTCCTTCCCTTCTGCACGGAATTCATAGCCATCGAGCGAGATGGCTTTCTCTACTCTACGTCTACACCCTCGAATTCGAGTTGCTGATTGTTTTTCATACATATTCAATATTATCCGCTTCCCATTCTGCAAGTATGATATTGGACGCATGCACTTGTTCCCTTTCCCTGCCTGACTAAACGGAGTTTTCAGGATTAAAAGTTTTTTATGAACAAGTTTTTGTAACATATACACCCTTCCTTCGGGGTTTAGCACTTTTATTTCCACCTTATTACGAATGTACAATACTGCAGCTGCTGCTACAAACGGGGAAATTTATAGCGAGTTTCCAAAAGTGAAGAAATAGAAGGGGAGGATGGCCACATGTACATTTTTCCTCTTCTGTGAAAAGGCATAAAGAAACGGTCCTATGTATGGAACTGGCAGCAGCACCACCACGAAAAAGGCTTGGGAAATGGCAAAAACGTCTACACAAGGTTTGAGCCTAGAGAATAATAATGAAACAATACTATAATTTCTTTGTAATATAAATAAAGATAGAGTATTTACTACCGATTTTAGAAATAAAATTAAACTTACTAAAGTAGACATCTAGCGATAAAACACGAATATAGGGGCATATGAAGAAGAACAAGACCTCACTCGGAACCAAGTATTCATGAACTGAGGGTAGTCAAAGTGGCATAAGAATCGTAGTCTTCAACTTCGTCTTCCTCTGGAATAGTAGTGATATCCATTTGAAACTCTAACTGCAGGCTCATAATGTGACCAAATGGAAACTTCTGCTCCACAAATTCCAACAAAGGCACCACTCGCCTCTGTGGAATCGGAGTAGCCAACTCGAATCCAAGCGCCGCAAAGTCAACATCCTTTTTCCATTCATCCAAAGGGTTGTCAGCTTTTTTCCGAGGTCGCCGAACTTTGCGACCGTTACCGACCTCTGGGGTACCAGGTTGCGTGGGTGTAATATCAGCCACAGACTGATCTGAACAGATTGCGCTAGTTGAACTGACGCTGGAAACCGAGGGTGGGACATTATTCGGAGCTTCTCTCCCCTTGTTTGCAGTGGAAGGTCCTTGAAGCTGTTGTTGAGCTTTAGCTCGAGCTCGCGATCCGCCAACCCAATTCATACTGCTGAATGATTATTATATTAATGGCCCAATTTTTAAAAAAATCAGATTCAGTTAGATTTTGAACGAACGTATTTAAATAGTCTAAAAATCGAATGAATATTTATAAACCGACATGAAGTATAAAAAATAATGTATGTAAACGACAATTAGGTAAAACAAAGCTAGAAAAGCAACTTAAAATTGATGCATAGGGAATTCTCAAAATGTGTTGTTTAAAAATATCCCACTTTACTGTAGTATGCGGTGCGCTGAATTCATCAAAGTGGCGACAAGGCGGGAAAATGAGATTTTTAAAAATCAGTTACAATGTTTAAAAGCGATATGGACTAGGTAAATCCGTAGTTGGTAAATGCACACAGGCGTTTTTAACCACGACACGGTATTCAAATACCAATATTATGTGCGTAATTGAAATGATAATTATTGCATGGCAAAGAAAAATCAGGACCGTTTTTTTCTAAGAAGATTTCCTTTAATTTAGCAACCCATAAATTATCATTTGCCAATCGTTATTGGCATTATTGGAACGTGACACTAGAAATAACATTCTTTTCTCCATAAAACCATTTTCAAACAATATTCTGAATATATGTACATTACAGTAAATGAAGACTTGAAAAATATTATACAGAAACAGTTTAGAGAGCTCCTTTAGAGCCTCCATGATTAGCAGCTATGTAGTGATAAAGAACAATTAGCAGAAACAGTCCAGCCCCCAGCAAGTTAGCGCAGACTGCCAACTGTACATCAGTAATCATCTTGATATAGTTTGAAGAAACTTCTTCCGGAAATCACTAACAGCGGAGAAAGTAGAAGAACAGCTTTGACGGGCTGACACTGGACGTTCAAGTTCTTCCTTTCAGGATGGATTCCAAAAAAATATCTGCATGGGATAATTTAAGAAACAATTTTGAGTAATTTTATTATAATCACAGATGAGAATTTAACCTTCTGGTTCCACCTTGTTGTCAAACAAAATGCTTTATCTATGTACCTTGTCTCACCTTTACCTTTACAATGACTTTCTCCACTCACAAACACGAAACTTGGTATGTTTGTAGACAAATAATTATTGAAAATAATTTTCGATAGTTATAACTCTCTCTGATTTGAAATATTGTCACAGGTTCTGTTTCCGTTCTATGCTACTGGAGGTGACGTGGACCACTTGCATTTGTTTGGGTGTCTACAGCCATAGCTAAAGGAATGGATGTCAAACAAACTGTTTGGTTTGGCGCACATTATTCTGATGCATTGGGGCAGGTAAGCCTTGTTTTAGTGAAGAATGGACCTTGCAAAAATACCTACTTCAGAAATAGAGGCATGCTAGACAAACGATATCACAATTTTGAGAAATTCGCGTGTAACAAAGTGACATGTATGGAGTGGAGATGAATAGGTATGTATGTATATTAGAATAATTTTTAGATTCTTGTTATCTGTGGCTGTAACAGATTTGACTGCTTTTTAAATTTTCACGACATGACATTTTTTGCAGCCGCTATACATATGCATATGCTTGTATGTAAAAAAAAGTATGTACATATTTTTATCTGCAAAGATTTGTAGCCTAACCGACTTTAATTTTGTTATTGCCTTTACAAATTTTATTAAACATTAAATGTTGCTTAACGTACGCTTGCTTACTCTGTGTCG
>JAHZMY010002913.1:0-22693 GCA_027743915.1 Seira sanloemensis | reverse complement strand
TCGTGACACTCTTTGAAACGGTGGAATAATATTTTAGGCGGTTGTATTCCATAATTGGAGGGACGCTTCCAATTTTGTAAGCCGCACGCAATAGCTTGGCACCGTAATTTTATGTTTAAACATTTAAAATTGCTGGCATCGCGCAACTCCAATATTTTATACACTTGATGATGATTTTAACTCTACAAAACTGGAAAAACTGGGTTTTATTTCAAAAGCTTGCATGGTTTAGAAAATCTATTAAGATATTTCAAATTAGAATTAATACACGAAAATAGAGCTATTGCAAAGTACCGAATAAAGTGGGATTTTTAATTCAACATACATAAGCATAAATATGGCATAAATATAAATGCATCAAACAAGTCTTGCCTACTGACATGCAAATGCTATTCGGGCCAAACAATGGACATGATTAAATATTTTGCTCATACCTTTCCAATGCAGTTAGGTACATTTATTTAAATATGCTAATTTAAATTGGAATGAACTCAATAGATTGTTTCAAGTGCAGGAAACGTCATTGATTAGGTAATGCATATTCATAGCGACTTATTGCATAACATTATCCTTCAAAATCAAGGACATTTGTTTCCTGATTAAGTGCTTCACATATTATAATTATGAAGTGATTTTTCTCAAAATTAAAATTAATGCTTACACAAATAGGAATATGCATGAGCAGTAAAATATCTGCAGAGAAAACTGGTTCATAATGAAATTCATGTTTCGAGTTGGGCTGAAATAGCTATTTGTCCATTTTTGAATTATGTGTTAATCAAAAGTACAACCAGCAAGTCAAAAGTTTATCTAACGTTCCGGAGTAAATCAACGCAAGTCATAACTGCAGCTTGTTTAGCACACTCAAAATAAATGTTCACACAAATCGTATGAAAATGATTAATGTCCCATGTGCCTCAGAAGTAATAAGAAGTATGTACATATTTTTTTGATTTGCCACGCTGATTTCTTTCTCTTTGACGGCAGTTATACCTACGACAAGAACTTAATTTTCTCCAAAAGTTATTGCTGAAATGTGCGTGCTTGAAAAAACTTTTTATTGCATAATGTGGTGCAGCGTTACTCACATTCTCACTAACTAATCTGATCTTGATCCCGTCATATTTCTCCTCTTTCAAATTTTTATATGCATCCAAAATATGCAGGAGAAAAGTCGAAATTAGATTTTTGCTTTGAATGAGGAAGTATTTAAAGCAATTATACTTGGCTAATATATTTTTACTACTCAACGAGAAAAAAGTTTGGAATTCATAAAGGGAGTTGCAGCGAGAAATAAAAAGAATTTGCATGAAAATGAGTTCTTGTTGACATGTCACGAGCCAAACTGAAAGATGGAAAGTACCTGAGAGGAGCCATACATGCTTATTTTTACGCTTTTCTTTCTTCTGCTGAATGCTAATCGGTTTAATATTATGAAGCTCTGACTGACTGTTTTGACCCTCCCTTTTCAACTTGACTTTTGAATTGATCTCAACAACATTTCCATCAAAAACCGAAAAAGGAAAGCCCAGCTTTTGACTTTTGAAATTTTACAAAATGAAACTTTTGACAGAAGGAGGTTTTATTGTCTATTTTATTTGATTTTTGGTTGTGTTTAGTTTGCTTCAAATGCAAAACCAAAAGTTTATGTACTTCTTCATTAAACTTGTGCTAACGTCGTACATAAAGTTGCGTAGTTCGTCGAGAATTGTGCACGGGAACAGGAGAAACAGCTCAACTCCAGCCATGAGTTTTCTTCCTTCCTGCGTAAGAGAAAGTTGCCAAATGGGGTTCGTATCAGAATTGCAATGTGGAGGGAGCACATGGCACATTCATCTTCTTGAGAAGAACAAACAATTATTTTGGTACTGAGTCGATCCCTAAAATGAACAAACAAGTCTGGAACGCGAGTGCATGGAACGTTTTAGTAGGGAAACGAAAAAGCTCTCGTGCATTTGAGCAAGTTTACATTTTACATGCATGAATGCTAATAAGAAAAGGAAAAAGCTGTTTCTCAGAAATAACCGGAAAGTCTTAATTTTTTTCGCACTGTCGTAGCAAAATTATATCGGGTATAAAATATTTTGCTAGCTCCACAAACTTCTTTTCTTTCTCTCTCTCTAGTTTTGTTTTTGTTACAAAAGTGTGTAATTCTTTAGTATACGCTTTCCTCGGTAATATATCCCGGCAAAATTCAGCACATGTCCGCCCCTTACAATTTTATGGGGAGGTATAATATCTATTTAAAGCGCGCTTTTTAACCTATCTCTATTCATTTTCAGGCTTTTGTTGTGGTTTCACTTTTGTTGACTGTGACTGAGTGACTGAGTGACTGACTACTGTGGAATATTAATTTTTGTCAGAGTCAGAGGCGAAAGATCACGCAATATGCTACGCAGAAGAAACCTTACAAAATGGATAGCCAGAAANTTTTTGTCAGAGTCAGAGGCGAAAGATCACGCAATATGCTACGCAGAAGAAACCTTACAAAATGGATAGCCAGAAATTGTAGAAAGCGCTTCGTTTCACCACAATGTGTAACACAAAAAGTCTCAGTCCTCATTGCACCCTGTCTCACTCATTGACTTTCTCTGAGCAGTGATATTTCTGTGTGATGCGAGGAGAAAGTAGTCCTCGCACAAGTTAAGCGACATTTCTCCTTTTGTTAAAGCCCGTTGTCGGTACTCTGCCCCAAATTGAATTAATAAGCTTTACGTTGTTGCGAAACAGCATCTCCAAATGGTTCCAAGAACATCGAACCCTGGAAAAGAAAATGTTATACAGCGCAATTCATTCCAGGGCAAGGAAGTGCAGAAAAATGTGTACATGCATGGGGGAATGTGAATCACGATGGAAAAATAGATTTGATGTACTCTGTCAGCTACACAATCTCCTTTCATATGCAAAATGGCACTGACAACGACGAGATGTTTGAGAAAAAAGAAATTTAAAGGAGCAAATATGAAGCATATATATGAATGCCGTGCTCATGAATATTCTTAACTTGAGGCATCACAAAAGTAGCGTATTTATTTTTGGTCTACGCATCAAAGTATGTCTACTTATTTCCATCCTCCTAAGCCATATTACCTTTGTGGATATTGATAGCAGAAGCAGCAGTGGCATTGCACAGACATTGCATTGAAAAGGAATCCCATCACCGGTTTCAAAGAGAGAAAGTGTTGAGTCTCCTTTTTGCATTTTACCGTAAATCGCATTACACTTTTTTCATATTTCCCCCGTACCTCACACTGTCATTCATTTCACTTTGTGCAGGGAGAGAAACAAGTCCCATAATATTACCAGTGAGGAAGAGCGAGAGGGATTTTCGCGATTTTCCTTCAGACTGTGCCACCACCATGAAATAAAAAATATGGTTATAAGTTATGATGATCACGATATGAAGAAAACACAATTTTCATATTTTCATCCAATTTTCATCCTGCTCTTGAGTCGCTCGAAAAAGAATACGCGAAATGTGCTATGGGGTTGAAAAAACGAATCATGGAATAGTGGAAAAGAGGAAACATTATGTCAGATTTCTTTCAAGCTAGATTGCGCAACGTTGTAGGCCATCATCGTCATCAACATGCATGTACAATACATGATAATGTAATACATATTGAATCATCATAATAATGTAATATATTTTCCAGCGGAATCAAATGGAAAGTGGCATGACGATCATATGCTTCGTTCTTGTGGTAGATACAAACTGAAACCGGCACAATTCATTCCGATGCTAAAATATTATTATGCTTTCTCTATTTACTTATGCAGTCATATGTAATGTAAACAATATATATCTGTATCCATTATTATTTAAAGGATATGTAGGCCGCATAAATAAAACGCAGGGAACTGGCCATATGGCTGTGTAATGCGATGGTGTAGTTTTTCTGCGGTTTGCGAGAGGAAATAATGCTCGGAGGAAGATTGATATTGATTTAGCAGTTGATTTGAGCTGAAAGGTTGGCGATGCGGAAAGGATTTGTTTTGAGAGCTTGCGTCCCCTGTATTTTTACGTAATCAGGTGAAGGCATTTCATGCCCGTTGATATTTTTCGACGAGGTGGAGGAAATCCGAGGGAGATCCTCTTAACACAATAGCCAAATTTAGGTTCTCCTTGACATTTACTTAAACAAAATACGGGACGCGTGCTGAATGCAGAACTGCATTTTCCTGGGTGAGCTATTTCTGATGCTTCAGAAAGCAATCAGAAAGATTATAAAAAAGTGAATCAGATATGCACAGCATTCAGTGAATCCTAAGCGGTAGGGTGGAAAAGAAAGCTTAAACCTTATATCGACCACTGCTCTCGGAGAAAGGTCAATGCAACTTTTAATTGGCTAGTGAAGCTTTTTGCTTTCCATTTGTGCACATACATAAAGGCTTAGAAGATTTTTATTAATAACTTGATAAATTTCAGAGAAAAATTACAAGGTTTTCTCAAATCTCATTGGTATTGTAATACATAGTAATAATGTTGCGCCAACATGTTCAATAGAAATCCTGAAATGAAGAAACAAAGCAATCTGTAAAGTTGTTTTTGGCTACTTGATCTGATGAAACCTCAAAAATCCCTTTTATGAGAAAACCCAATGTGATTTATGTTCATTCGTATACGTTCATGTATTGTCTTGATCCGTTTATTCCTGGCTACCTTTCCTACACTCAACTTTCATTTCAACCCTTTTTTTCCTTCGCTCTCCTTGATTAAATAATGCTAATAACGACTGGGCCACAGAGGAGAGGGAATTTTTTATTAGATAAATAAACAACAATCAGCAGCATGAAATGATTAAATTGGTTGTGTATTTTTTGTTTGTTTCATGCATCCACATCACACAACAAACAGTGAAACCACTTCCGCTCGAAAATTGCACTGTGGTCAATCAAACAGCGACATTCATCCATGTGGAGTGTAGCTCGCATCGAGAGCCACCCCCCATCCCAGATCAGCCTCTCTTTCGAATCATGAACGGAGATGGTGGCGGTGGCGCGAGCGATAAAGCAATCGGAGATCCATCCCAAGCCTACCATCACGATCCAGCTCAATTTGGCATCTTTGCTGAGTACTACGTCATGGAAGTCTGGGATCTCAAGAATCGCTCAGTGCGGCGAAATTTGAGTGCGGAAGCGCCTGTCTTTATGTTGAAGGGTTTAGCGCCCGGCTCCTATCTTCGCCTGGTCTTGTACGCTGCAAACTCTCATGGCAAGTCGGAACCTCAAATAATTGAAGCTGTTATTGCCGGAGATGCGGAGAGGCATACGTTGGGTAAGTCAAGAATTCCCTTTAATCTGATTAAATACTCAATACACTCGTATTTTACAAGGGATGGGAAAAAACTGGGTACGATTTCCGGGAAAAAGGTAGTATATATCTCTGAAACCAGTTGGGACAGAAAGTAGTGAGAGGTGAAACCTAGCAATTTAATCTAATCAAAATCAAGCACATTGGAAGGTAATGACTCCATGTAAAAAGCTTCTAGAAAAGTCAGTCATCGGCAATCCCTTTCTTTTGTACATTATTTATTTCCCAGAATCAATATGTACATATAAGTACGCATGAGAAATTCTTTGTGTAGGAAGGAAGGCATTTAGGCACAGGCCTAAGATAACCAACTATGAACAGCAATTGATTGAAAATGTTCAACGTGAGTCGGTATTATTTAGAGGAGAGGAGAATACGTCGGGTTACATTTTTATGAAAATGCGTAATACTACAATTTTATTCGTAGATATTTTATACGGCTTAGCAAAAAATCTTGCAACCCTTTTACCAATTGCGCAGCAAATACTCAAATTGCAAGCTCAATTGTAGCTCCCTTCATAAAGTGGAGACCTCAGTACTAATGAATTACCGGGAAATGAAAATCCCCAATTCTGGTTTCTGGTAACAATTAAGCTGTTTATTAAGCTCCCCTTAGCAGTCATAACATGAATGGATACAATTTGCTGCCTAATTGATCGCTGTGTGTTGACCCATTCTATTAGAAAGAAATTATTATTATTGTTATGATAATGAGTATAATCTCAGGCTTACAAGTCATCACAACTTTCCTGGAAACTGGAATGGAGAAAAGTGGAAGAAAAAGTTGGCTGTTGTGATTCCAAGAGTCTTGCCTTCGTGCCATCCACTCCTCTCATTTTCCCCACCATTCTCTGTCTCCTTTCAACTCTAAATTTTTTAAAGCTTTTTATGGTTTATTCATTTCAATGAAATGTTAATTTGGTTACTTCACATTAAGCACACTTTATAGGCGTGGTCGCACTCTCTCTTCTCCATGCCACTTTTAGTTCCTCGCCAGCCAGCTCGCACAGAGCACTCCATCCCTCATTATTACTGAAGCGGGAGTGCATTTCATACAAGATTCTTTTCCATTTATAAACACAATCTCTCTCTCTCTCTTTCTCCTCAGTGAAGAAAAAGTTTGCAAGGAGAAAACCCAACTCACAAAAGACGAAGCTGTAGTAGTAGTGATGGTGGTGGAAGAAGAGCAGAGACGTTTTCCTCTTCAGAGAAAAAAGACATATACGCGGAGCTACTTTCTTTGTCAAGAAATCTCTTCAATCCTCTATTTCTTGGTTTTTGGCTTGGCATCTTACTCCCTTTTTCTGGAATTTTTTTCTTCTTCTTTTCCTCCCTCCTTATTACATTTACATATTGCACAGGGAAAAGAATTGTAGACAAAAGGCATACGTTTTTTTGTTTGGTGTTAAAAAAGACTACAGAGGCACACATGAAATAATGCTATATGTATATGTATTTAATATATTATTAGACTTTGCATGCTCCATCCAAAAGTTCAGAGGAATCACGGAAAAAAGCATCCCCACATTTTTATAAACCTACACACTGCTATCCTCTATTTTTATGGCGATATTCTTGGCTCCGGTTTCACCTCTATATATTTTCACCATCACTGACGTAGCCAAGCCAAAAGGTACCTTACCACCACCACCACCGGGTCTTTAAGCTTACATTCAAGAGAAGAAATAAATGGAATTAGGAAGCTCAAATTTATGGAGAAATGGTTCAGACGTGTTTATACTACACACTTGATTTTTTTTTCGCTCCTGAAGTGAGAAAAATGAATAAAAGTGGGGAAGTGTACAGATGCCTGCTGTAGTATTGCTAAAGAGATAATACACACATGCCCTTAAATATAAAATGAATCTCGAGTGAAACGGTGTCAGAGTTATGAGTATAAGTGGAAAATTTTCTTGGGACATAAACCCAAATCGAGCTTTGGTGTGCCAATAATACGGGGAGCCTCCAAATCATTTCGAGCCGTAATATGGTGGCATTCATGGGCCTGATGCATTGGTATTTATAGCATTTTAAGGTGTTATACTAGATTTTTTATGCCGAGATTAGGTATGCATGCATACGGTGCATGTCGCATAAAACGTTGATTGCGAAAAGAAAGATACAAATCCTTGGAGAAATGATGCGTTGATGCATTGCGTATTCCTCTACTAAATCCTTTGAATAAAACGAAAGATGTGCTTTTTATGTCTGAATGATGACAAAAAGTCACAAAAAATTAATGCACGATACAGATGCACCAAGAAGATAGTTTGTTGATGAAGCCTTTCTCTGATCTTAAAATGACGACCCCACGCGTAGTCCCACAAACAAAAGGAAAATTGAGCATATGAAAGGAATAGGAAACGAGCATATATTGTATATAGTAAAAAAAAATTGAAATTGCGAGTTGGCTTCAGCCTATTCTCCCTGTGCCACGCAGTGGAAAGGGGGAAACAGCAACAAAAAAGTCTTTATTCATTAAGGAATAAGTCTGGAAAGATATAAATTTTCTAGTAAAAAAGACATTTTCACCAGCAGCACCACAACCACACATTTTTCGTGTCTTCATTATTCCTCCAGTTGGTGCTCACCAAAAGGAGGAAAGTGACTTTTTTCCACTGATTTATCATTTTTAGGGAAGCCATCTTCCAAGAATCTTTTTATCAGAGTGTACTGCTTATAATAATAACAAGAGCAGAGAAAGGAGAACACTAGTCTACAACAGCAATGACGACAAATAAACCAAGGCTTTGCAATAGGTGAAGGATGGAAATATACAAGTGCGGACAGAATTTTCCCCCTGTAAAATCAATGCTTTCTCTACATTTCAAGGTAGAGTGGGGAAAGTAAGAAAATGCTGTGGAAGTGTACAACCACAAGACAAAATGCTAGTGGATGCTCATCTTGTTTTCACGTGCAGCTCGTAAACCTGTGAAACCACTTATTATCTAAATATTAGCATGCAAATTTCAATATTAAGACCATCTGTCTTTTCCACCCATTATTTTTGTCGTGATGATTCCCTCCTCTTTTTATTATTTTCGTTGGGTTTTTTCTGCGAGGAGATTCAATTTTCTCCTTTACCGTGAATTTCTAAGAAACATGGAAGAAATAAAGGGAGAAAATGTGGGGTACAGCGCAGCAACAGTGTTTTCCCTTTTCTTTGAATTTTTATTTATTATCGAGCTCCTTGATGAGGAAAACCCGAGGCAAGGACACAAAAAATCCAACTTGCACGTTTTAATGGAAAATTGGTTTAGTGGTAATCACGGGTTTCGCTTGACAAACTCATTTTCTATTTAGAACTACGAAATTACTTACCTATACATATCAGTGACACTTTTGTTAAATTCTGCCGTGTGTATACCATGAAATCAAGAAGAATATACTTAAATGAGTCGAGTAAGCAATTTCGTAATCGATTTTTCATGTTTTAAGGAATAAGATGTTAATGTACGTATTCACAATTTTTATCCAGTCATCAAAATCGTTTTAGTTTGAATTCCTCATTATTTGAGCTAACTAAAATCCAAGAATAGGGTATTTATTAAAGGGAGCTTAATTATCTTCTAGTAAATACAGTTTAAAGTAGCCTATATTCAACGAAAAACATTTCTTTGTTACAGTTCATTGATCCGTTTTTACGATTGATTAACATTTACATAAATTTAGTTGTACCTTTATGTATATGGGGGAAATGTGATAAATTTTTAATACACACCAATTTCACTATTATAACTAGTTGGGCATTGACTTGGGTATATCCCATATAAAACTAAAGTGTGTATATTATTTGCATCCGTGCTTTTAATGAAAAGAATATGTTGAAATTCTCCAACAAAAGACGCCTTGCATCAAAGTTTGCATTTTCTCTTCTGATGGTCTCAAATGGCTACTCATAGTTCCCTTTGTTTGGAGCGTCACAGAGTTACCATCAGATATCATGCAGAGTCTCTGCCACCTGCACTTTTACAAAAAGTGTAGCATCTGTCCCAAAATACTCTGAATTTTACTCTGACCATCGTACTTGAACCGACCTGGTATCCCACAGGTCTTCCATTTGAAGAAAAAAATCATGCTTTGGATGACTAATTGCTTTCATATTACAGTAGACAAGCAAAATATACAATTTTTATTTTACATACGTATACCTATACAAAAAGGAGAAATTTGAGTGTCTCAAGTTTGTCCGTGTGTCCGTCGACCTCACCTCTTTTAAAATTTCACTGCTCAAAACTGAGGTAGTTGCACCTTTGGAAGCTAATTGTATTAAATTTTCATTCTGTGATTATTTATGGCACCCAAACCAAATGTTGCAAACTTTTTAAAGTTTGCTACTTTCACTTTTATTCCTCATACTTGCCAAAATTAAAGGCTGCTTTCGTTCTAATGTGCTCATGTTGATGTCCCACCATTGCTCAATACTGCCTTATCATAACAACAAGCATCTCAGGCAACTTCCACACCCCCATTGTTTATGGTTTTCGGGGTTTTGCTACTGTTTTTAATATCTACTTTCATCTCTGCTTTCCCCTGTTTGGCCCAGTAGAGCTCAGCTGTCGAGCTATGATTTCGTTTTTCATTATGATCGTATTATACCAAATTTTTTTGCATACTGCTTGCGTAACTTTCTCTCATGAGCATATAAAATTTTGTACATGAACATGAGGCTGAAAAAAAATGTAGTAATTTCAGTTCGTCTGTAGTGCATAGCCGTAATCATCATGACCAGCAGTGGAGGCTACACAGCACCTACTAATTTTTTTCTCCTCTTGAATTTTTTCCCTTTCATTCTGGCTTCATGAGGGAAATCGTAGTGAGTATAAAAGTTGATGCAATGAGTGTTGGAAACTACTTCACTAGACTTACTTCATGTTTGAGTCCAGGCGAGATAGTTTTTTTAACTCTGGAAATGAGAATTCCCTGTGGGATTAAAATGTGCAATAAGGCCCAGACACAAGTTAGCTCTTGATGCGATAGTGGAAAAACAGTAGAAGACTTCTTTGAACTAATGTATCACCAACATTAGATACTGGTGGCGGTGTCGCTACGTGGTTTACGTATTTGCAACTTTAAGCTATAAGCCATAGTGGTAAAACATGTACGTAATGCATTTAGCTTTCCGCTGGCGTCTCAATCCTTGTATATGTACTTCCTTAAACCTATGATTTTTTTAGAGATCCTTAAACCAAAATTCTATGATCTCTGCTTCTTAGGATGATGGGCGATTGCACAAGAGTAAAAAAAGAGTTCTTGTGGCGGTGGTGGTGGTAGTAGATGCGTTTATGAGAATTGCGTAAGCTGAAACGACATCATCATCTCCATCATCCCCCTTGGAATGAGTTGTATTCTTCCAACTTATTAGAGTTTGAGCTGGAGCAGATGGGCCGAAATTAAAAGATGTGCAGTTTGCCGTTTTTCTCTCTCTTTCTCTAGTTCATGGCTACGGCTTCATTCTTTATTTATGCATGAAGATCCCAAAGACAAATGAGCCCTTGGTACACAGTCATCCCCGCGAGATTGCTCGAGTTGCATGGGAGGGTGCAGTGTAATGGCATAATGGTGCCTTGAGACGAGAACATAAACCACGGCACGTTTCACACGATTTCCCTATAACTTTGAGCTTCCTTACAACCAGTTCCTTGCTCTTGGTTTGCAGTTCAATGAATGCCCAACTTCCGGGAGAAGAAGCGAACAAGAAAAGCATCTTCAGATAATCACATTTGCTGCTCCCATTTGCTTGTAACGCTATATTTTGTCTTAAATCATGGGAGTTTTGGTACCCAAAAGGATATGTTTAATGTTTATTACGGTGTACAACATAAAAAAGATTTTTAATTTTGAAGCATCATCATGATTTAATCCAAACAACTAATAAAAAAATTTCTCTTGTGAAGTGCGCACCACATCTTTATTCTGAGAACAGGTGAAGTAGGGGAGAAAAAAATGTGTAATAAGTTTTGGCCAAAGAACAACATTTTTATGAGTTTTCACATGAGAATTCATCATAATGATGGCAAGAACAAGTATTTAGAGGCTTTTTATGGGTCCAAATTTTATAAACTTTTCGGAATTTTGAGAATGGCTGCAAGTGCACAAACCTTGTGTTTGTGGTTTGCTCTCTCCAACCAAAACAAAATCAAGACCTTTGTGTGTGTGTAAAATGATGAATTTTATGATGAAGCGTATAGTCATAGCACACATCACCACATTTTCTGTACTTTCACCAACACAAAATTATTGCTTTTGTTTCAACTATGATGTTTGTGCTTGATTAATATTACGCATTAGAGAAGATGAGGTTTGTGCTGGTTTATTGGAGTAAGGTGTTCTCAGAAATGCAATATGCTCGTAATTTGTAATAAATTAAATCTGCCTTTCATCCCTAATAGCTATTTAGTTTGACTTTCTGGGCTGGAAAAGGGGAAACACTATTATCTTTGTGCTTCGTATTAGTGAAACTGCCAAACAAACTCATATTGCCAGAAGATAAGATCCCGGGGAGATATGTGATATCGCTGTACAAGTATCAACAATATATTATTTAAATATAACAAAGTTCTTTGTGTTATGAATAGAATAGAACAAACATACATCTATGCGAGTATGAGAAGTGGAGAAAGCAGTAAAGATCTGTTGAAAGCACTTTTTCAAATTAAGATGAGCTGGATCAGGACAAAAATTGAAGTTGCTCTTTCCAAGATCAAGATTTTGCTTACATCGTTAATAGTATTATTGCTCATTATTTACGTTGAAATGCATTCAGAAATCGGGAATACTTTAGGCATCTGTCTTTGTATGCGTGCTCCCGTACCTTCCCCTATTTGTTTGCCACCAACCTCAAAGAAAGTTTTTTGTCATCCCTTTGCGGGAAGGGTTATGAAAAAGAATCGTTATTAATGCAATGATGCCATTAATGTTATTGTGTAACAAAGGACATAGCTGAAAATGAAGGAGAGAATATTTTCGTGAGGGTTGTTTGGTTTCTGGAAGGGATTGTCGGCAGAACTTTGTGAAATTACGTTGTTTTACTGTTATTTGTTAGCATGGGCAGTAAATTATACTCGCATTGAAAGTTGATGAAAATGTGAAAGACAAGGAGCCATTATTGATATGAAAAGTATGAGGGGGTTGGAGATGTAATCTGGGACTTTGTATATGAAACTTCTTGATTCGAAAAGGCTCATTTTCTACGCTTTGGGCAGAAGGGTGGATGAAAGGTTCTTTTATGGTAAAGTGAAAACAAAGAAAGACAATTAGACTTTTCCCCTGAATTATGTCTTCTGAATTTATTATCTCCATCATTTGGTAATTGCTGATAATTTGAAGTTGGAAAATTACTTTTAGATTTAATTGAACCAAGACAAAATTCTATTTAGCTGGTTGTTCTTTATATAATACTGCTAAATGCTAGAAAGCGTTAAAAGATTTCACGGAATTTATTAAGGTAATCACTAATATTGTTTGCGTCAGTCAGATTATTATAGGAAATCTTGAGGTATTGGAAGGTATTTTTGTAAATAAAAATGAGTTTAACATAACGCACAAATCATTTTACATGTGACTTCTAAGTGGCTAAAATGTTTTGATTAGACAAATGAAATGTCTTTAAACTAGACTTTTTGCAATTGAACATGTTTGGTGATAGGTCTTAAACGCTGCGTTGTAAGTGCATATAAAAATAGATACATACATATGAAATGATTAGAGCGGGTTCTGCTGGATAAAGCCACGGTAGACTCCAACCATCCCTAGGTGTAATCAAGACATGTTGTTTGTTTGTTAGCTCATTTGGCCAAATAAATTTGAAAGGGGCTTCCCTGTTTTCCTTTATCTCAAGTGCCTCCAAAATGTCTTTGGTAATCAGGGCACAGCAATTGAATTCAGGGGATGTCAAACAGTTTCTTCTATCCAATCAATGTCTAAGACCAATTAACGAGTGAAAGGCTAAACTCTAGAAAATTTAAAAGTACATTGCATCGGCTGGATATGGTGTGCTAACCCTTTCGCAGGAACAGTTACTTTCATTTCATGAATACCTTTACGAGTTTCCTGGGAATGCCTAACTTCACGTGGTTCTATGTATCTACTACTTGATGCTCTAGATTAGAGTTCATTTAATTGAATTTAATTTTGCGGACTTCTCGTCCTCGCGTTTGGTGAACTCATTTGTAGCCTTCTTACAATTAGTATTTTTCTGTCTCGCAAATTCTTATTTTTTTGACCGAAAGGGATATCTGATGCTAGAATTCAAATATTCTAAAGGAATTAGATTTAAGTCAATAGCATTTTTATCGTCGATTCGGGGAAATATAAAAGTACGACATAAATAGTTTCAAAAAATGTCGGTGATTTATCCTACTTTCTAGATAAAAGGTTAATTGGCCAGACTGAATCAAAATCTCTCTGACATGTAACAAGGCATAAATTGGATTTGAAACCATTACCTCTCCCCAAAGAGAACGAGCTACATGTAGTACCTAAAACAACGCGTGTGTGCTATTTTATGATACCTGCGAAAATGTCGAAATTAACTTGACTTCATGGGCATTGCGGGACAGTGAACTCCCCCTTGATTCCGTTACTGAGTGCCAATATTTTTCCACACATTTTTTTCAGTCTCAACTTTGTAAAAACAGTATCATAAAGAGTAGTTGGACCCATTGTGGCTGTTTATGAACCGCTTCGCACCTCTTACCTGCTCTTTCACAATGGAGTAAAAAAAAGTCGGAGCTTTCGGATCATTACACATTTGGCTATGTGGGTGAAAATTAGGACTTTCCTAGTGTTTTGAAACGACACACGAACTCGTGATATGATTATGCCGTTGCACCGCAGAGTTTAGCCAATGGTGCATTTGAGTAGAAACTTAATGATGGTTTTCCAATGTGTGTGTGTAATATAATGCGAATTAATGACATGAAACCAGGGTCGTTTTCTCCTCTCACTCACGTTCTCCTTCTTTTTAATTGGAAATAGGAGCGAGGAAGGGCAAGATTGAACTATTTCCTCTGGTGGCGGTGGGAATTGGCATGGCTTTTATTGGGACATTGCTCGTGCTTTTTGTGGCCATGCTGTTTCGATCACGTTTCTCTGGAGGAAGTCACCGGGGATCAGGGGCATCGGGAAGTGCTCATTGTGAAAAGCCAAATTCGATGATGATGCTCACGGCAGGAATTACTGGTGGTGGTGGCAACAACACCAACACATCTACCACTGGCAACAACACGTCAACAACTAATAACTCTTCCAGAGTTGTCGGAGGTTATAGGCCTATTCCGCAGTCGAAAAATGAGGCAGATGCGAATCCCGATATCATTCCAGACTCGAATAGTTTCTCAACAGGTAAGATACTTAAAGAATTACAAGCTAACTTATTTCCCCTCTTCATAACCCTTTCAGGAGAGGACGCAAAAGTAGTTTCGAGTTCATTCCGAGATATTCAAAGATAATTCAGAAGAGAGTTGAGATGATACCGCAACTTTGTTGTGCGTTTTAATATACACTGATAGTTGCTATAAGTAAGTGAGAGACCCTTTTTTACTCGCCCAAAATCCCCAGGTTAATTTGGGTCAATAGGCTCTTTACCTGACCATGCCAGGCGGTAGGTAATGAAGAGGCTATATATTTTTCTGAAAAGATGTTATCTGAGCGGAGCGAATCAACTTTTTTGTGCAAAGGTGTGCGTTTCCTAATTCCAAGTTGCTTTCGAGGTGCCGTTCATCAACCTAAATGGAATTTAGTGTGGAGCATATTGCATGTTCCAAGAGCTCCTTTTAAGCCTCCTATATTGCCCATTTTGCAGCGAAATGACCTTACCATTTTACTGAATGTGATAATGATTGTGCAAACTGTGCTCCCTATAATTCTAGATTACAAGGAAGAATTAAAACGGAACTTGACACGGAAAGGCCTCTACATTCCAACTACCACGTCGGAAGGAGACGTTCAAGAGAGCAATGTGACTCTTGGCCAAAATGGGAGTGCAAGCGGTGCATTTTTGCGAAACCACGTGAATAGCACATTACCACGTCCACATCATCATCATAACGGTGGTGCTAGTAGCGTCGGTGGTGTTGGCGGCGGCGGTGGTGGTGGGGGTAGTGTAATGAATGGAAATTACAACAGTCCTAATAATGCCGCCGCGAATCATCACTACTCAAATCAATTCCAGCAGCCAAATCATAACCCATATCAGACCTTACAGCACTATCATCATCACCGCTCTCCACCTTTGGTCCCACCTCCCGTACACCCACGGAATACTCAGCCTGTTGGGGGAGACTTCTCAAATGAGTTTATCGGTCCGGTGCATAATCATCATCACCATCCTTCAACTAATGACTTTAATACGGTGTACATTAGGGATAAGCTTCTACTCGATAGTGATATTCCAGAGAGTTGCGTTTGAGCTTGGTAAATTCAATGCAAACACGCAGACACAGTGACACACAACACACACGGAGAGAGACAGATTTGATAATAAAAAGGGAAACTTGATATTGCTACATGACGAGTTCTTTTTAGATTTTGCTATATATGCCAGATTACTCACAAAAAATTACGGGATCTATCCAACTTGTACTTTTAAGAGGATTTGTAATAACGTAGAGCTAATTATGTAATGGGTTTTTTTCTATTGATATCGAATTGATTGTTGCAGTGATACCTTTATATTTCAGTTCTGTGCTGTGACTTTGTTGCGTTATTACTTGCGACCAGATATATTTCTATCATTTGCGAAATTGGAAAATCATGTACAGCCCTCGTTAATGGGGTT
The DNA here is from genome assembly GCA_027743915.1 of Seira sanloemensis. Taxonomy (NCBI): domain Eukaryota; kingdom Metazoa; phylum Arthropoda; class Collembola; order Entomobryomorpha; family Entomobryidae; genus Seira; species Seira sanloemensis. The sequence continues at coordinate 6,599 of JAHZMY010002913.1, read as the reverse complement.
GTTATCAGCAAAGGGCTATAGGCATTAGAGCTAATTACCCTTCTTTGTCTTATTGCGACCGACATTGATATCAATTTCAGGCATTTCAGCACCCGGTATTTGTTGTAGCAATATTGTAATCCGTGGAGACGAATAGTCCACTTAGATACCCATTACTCCTTTTGAAATGTAATACCTGTGTATGGACACATACAAAGATAATAGATTTTAAGGTTTCACAATGCCCCTAAATAATGAAAAAGCGAAACAGACTATTAAAAGTTCTAGGAAAACAGCATATATATAATCCATAATACGCTAACAATACTAATTTCATTAAATTAGGTATGAATAGAGAAATTAATTCTTTAGAATATATATACCACTACGGAAATGATATGAACGAATGAAAATACGCAACTAGGTATAATTTTCTTCATACAGTTTGCCGCATTTTTACAGTTTTTTAAGTTGTATACGTGAAACTATATACGAGAAAGTGAGTTTGAATGGAAAAATAAGCTTTTAAATTATTTTTACTTGTGTGTCACTTCAATGCTCTTCCTAGAACCGTGTATAATTAGTCCTACCTCATTAAAATCATTATTTCCACGCCTTCCTCAAATAACCGCTGTAAGGTAAGGCACTTCCATAAAAGTGTGAATCATTAAATCTACGAGCCAAACTGAAGCCAATAAATGACAAGTCTTTGAAGAGTGTAATTTATTGCAAAAAAATCTGTCATGCCAAAACCAATTTTCTAGGATGTGTAAATTAACGCCAACAAATTACTTATGTATGAGAAAAACGGAGGAGTATTTCGTGATAATAGTTTTTCTTTTCCCGCATCTCGTTCATTGCTTTCTGTGCAAATTACCCCTAGAAGTAGGTCGTACTAAAGTAAGTTGTTTCAGAGGAAGAGAAAACAAAACTATTTTTCACAAGGAAGTCCACGTGCATCTACATTTTAAGGTTTCACTCTTTTTAAAATGAAAATGTCATATTTGTGAATGTAATGGCGGATACTGTGCCACCATAAAATATTGCTATTGTTTAAAGAAAAAAATATTGTAACCACTAGGAAAAGGCATAGCGCGTTAAATAATAAATTACATGATAATAAATTTGTGGGAGTGCCACCGACACAAATGTATAAAAGATTTCTTTCCCTTCATACACATTTTTTTTGCTAAAGGCTTTGCAAGTACAATCATTACCTGCAATTTCCGGAACAGACAAAACAAAGCTCACCCCAACTTTTTCCAATGCCTGTGAAAACTACAGGAATCTGGTAAGTTACGGGGAAAAGCGACTACCACCTCGTCTAATTGAATAGATTCTGGGAAGCCCAGGAATGAAAAAATAGCGTAGTGCTAACGAAAAATATTATTGAATCCATATAAAATACTTAATCTATTATCCAAAGGAAAAAAAGTCGACATTGATCATCGAAAGTTTCCTGAAACCCGTTGACAGCTACCATTCTATGAAACGGAGATGGCTTTCTCAATGCGAAAACATGCCACGCGTATCTACTTTAGAACTTTACAGGTTTTATCAACAACTTGCTTTCCGTCTGTTTTCCGAATTAAAAATTTCCGTTTTTTTTCAGAATTCTCCCACACACGTGCCCATCAGGCAATCCTTAGAAGTTGTCTAACAACTTCAATCTAATGTTACAAATTTGTCATTTTACAAATATAAACAGATTATCACGCCCACAGATTCCTTTTTGCGCACTCAAATTAACAGACATCGTTTGCCCATCATCCCATTCAGAGGTGCTGATCGAATTGGATTTTTCCATAACATATATGCTGCTGTCAATTTTTATCTAGAATTTAATCCTATATAGCCTATGTAAATGACGTACATTTCTCCGTACTACTTTGCCATAATGGAAATGTTAGCAAAAAGGATGATGTTGATGGAGAAAAATCTGCAAATTTCATTTTCCATATTCTATTAGCGGGGTAGATCGGAATCTGCGTCGTAGGTATTATCCCCCTTGTTCAATCCATCTTTTAACAAGGTGTAATTCCACTCGAGAATTGGATTTTGCAGGCAAGTACTACGCTAAGGTTAAACTTTTTGCATGAATGAATTAATACAATAAGTATAATGGTACATTGCTGACGGCTCTGTGTGTGCTGCACGCTTTCGAAGCCAGGTCCTTTGTGAGAGCATGTAAGTCATTCGGCTTCGACTCTCATTGTTATGATGTAGACAAACATAATATTCCGCCGTGATAAGAATAATTCCCTGTCATGAGAAGTAGAAAAAGGTTGAATGACTGGCGATAAGCTTATCCTGCATTTGCATGCATGTATGAACAGATTAACTTTTTCCTCTCGCTCTACCTCGTAACATTATAAAAATAACATTTTTCCAGCGTATGAAAGCAGAATGAAAACCGAAAGAATAATAATGCTCAATCTGCCAGTCTTTTTTGGTTTGGGGAAAGCTGGTGAAACTATAAATTTGACCTGATTTCAGGGAAAATGGAGAAACACTGGAAATACACTGTGCGCACACGGATATAGTATGACCAACCCTTTTCTCCTACTTTTTTTGCGAACCATTTATTATACTGTCCTTCCTTTGTTGCCGAAACGGAAGGAAAGAAATGAAGTTTTTTTTTGTTTTATTCAAATTTTTTTCTGTGGGTACACGAGTTTGCATAATAATATATATCCGTGTTTTGCTTTCGGCTTGATATTACTCAATTACATTATTAAAAACATTGCGCTTATTGGACATGATGGGTGGTTTCTATTTTCCAGCTAATGGCATATTTCATATTAAGTCATTTAGAAAGGAAAATGCCCATTTCCGTCGGTCTACTATAGTACTACCATGGGCAATTGGTACGCGCTTTTATTTTGCAGGGCTGTGTTTGCGAAATATTGAACATAGTATAAAGGTAAGTTGGAAGCAAGTTTTAAGTGAATTATTGCGAAAAGGCGTACTCTACACCATTCAAGTTGAATATGTGAAACTCAGTTTTTGCGTTTCATATGTCAAGTGCACATTAGGTATTTTGTTGCGTTGATTAACTATCAGTATTTACGCACTCGGAATAGTTCTCAAACTTTTTAAAAGTTGAACAAAAATGTCGAAGCATTAATTATCTAAAACGCATGAAATATTTCAAAGCAATATCGCATCACCCCATAAAATTCTGCAATATAGTCCTTTTGTAGATTGACGATTCTTTTGTAAACTGAACGAACCCTGCCTTTGCCATTAATTCATGCGGTGTAGTCGTGTAGTTTGGGGCTTGCCATTTGTTACTGAAATTTGATTTACATGTTTTCTGCAAAAAATGTTAACCCTGTGGAATGAACTTAAGGTAACTGGAGCGTTTTACTTAAATAAGCACAAAATGCAATGACGGATTTTGTCAAACATATTACGTTCAAAAATGCAAATCTATGTAAGAGTCTAGGATGATTTGCATTTCTAGCATCTTCTAAAAAACTGTTCGAAATAATATGATTTTCCTTCACTCCTCTTTTTTGACTTGTTGGAGTGGCGTGACACGCTGATAATAAAAGCTATATAACCTGGCATCACAAAGAAAATGTATATTTGGCTGCAGTCTGCACACGAAGCAAAGACGAAGTGAGGCTTATCTGAAGTCAAGGATGACTGGAAATGGGAGAAACATTGAGAAAGAAATAGGATTTTTAATATGCACCATGTATTTTTCAGTAGCACCATGTATCACGCCTACGTTGAATGTATGAGATTCAAAGAAAAAGTCAAATCTTTCATCTGACTTCTTTCCCCTTTTTATCATCTTCTACTTGCTTCCTTTTCCTTTTTTCTTTTCACAGGTCAGAGAGTAGTTGAAGAGTGTAAGGACTGACAAGTAATATAAGCTTAAATGCCTTTCCTTATTAGAATACTCGGAGCTTGGCAGTTTTTTTATTCTCCCACTTTTCTATTTCGTCGTATTTGCACAAGTAGGAAATGAGAGTGCATGCCACACATAATTTCTCTTTTACATTAAAAAAATAGAAAATGCCTCCGTTGGCCGGTTTATAAGCATGGCTTTATCTGGTAAAGTCACCAGACTAACCTATTAACTAACGAGAGAAAAGTATTTATGCGTTGCTGCCTGAATATACAGGCCCTCATAATCTGAAAATGATTCAAAATTTCTAATTGCATTTCTGTAAAGATGTTCGTGTGACATTTCATCTCTATCGTCCATAAAAGTGTAACGAGTGATGGAAGACTCTACTAACGAGTAAGTATATAGCTTACGCATCACGCACTGAGCAGGGCATAAATTCGCAGTAAGTCCATTTAATTCTAATGAATGGTACCACAAAAACTTTTTATCTCGTCATGAATCAACTTAAAATTCTTTTGGCTTCCTCCTGAGAAAGCAAAACCTGGTGGTTTCGCTGGAATAAAAACGCATTATTTATACGGTGGTCTTCAACTTGACTTCTGAGCGACCTTGGATTTTTCATCACGTAGTCACGCCGAGAAACTTTGTCATTACGTTGCTGGCAAACTTTGAGCAGAAGGCATCTTCAGAATGGGAGACAAGTCCCTTGTATACATTATGCGAACGTAAATGTGATCCCACAAAAAAGTAAAACAATGTTTTTAAAAATCAATAAAACGCTGCAGATGGTAAAGCCTCAAATGAAAAACCATAAAATAAAACACGAGATTGTACCTGCGTCCCATGCACTCGCAGCTTAGGCACTTTCACTAGCTTTTCCCCCAAAGAATAATACAAAAGTTATGTGAAACGAGTTTTCCAGGTTTTCTGTTTGTGTTATTGTATCCTAATAAATAGACCCTTTTTCCATGCGCTCTCAAATTGGAGTCTCAAGAGAGAAAATAAAAAAGGTGAAAGCTGAGATGAGAGGAGACAAGGGTATGACAACAGGAGATAAAATAAAGAGGCTGTTGACTTTAAGATGAAAAGTTGTACGAAGGGAGAGAGTGGAAAAAATACTGGGAGAGACACTTTGCCAGCTTGTTAGCTCCGCTGGTATAAACACAAGAAAACTTTTTCCTCTGCAAATATTTCCTCTTTCCACGAGTTTTACCAAAAAAAAGTTAATGCCTTTGACTAAAAAGATATCAACCTGATTAACGTTAGCAGACGACGTTCTGTGCACCCCATGAATACTTATCGAATTGAGACTGGCATCGTATTTATCTTACCTTTAAATCAATAAAATCATGTTCCTATCACCTTTTCCTTTTTCACTTTTTCAAACCCTTTAAACAATTTTTCAAGGGTAGGAATCGGAATATAAACGCAATTTATTGATTTTATGTTTGAATTGAGCAAACTATAGCAAGTCTATTATTGCTTGGGAAAAGCAACATGATTTATGCAACTAAGCTTCTTATAAATTAACCCGCTCGAGCTGCTGCAATTACACACTGTAAAAATAATTGGAAAGAGTTGATAATCATCAAAATCAACGGATTCATTGTCTCAATTTAAAAAATGCTTATTAAAACAAAAGTGGTTCTCAAAATCAAATCTCCGTGAGCAGTTTAATAAATTTAATTCCTTCAGCTCATTATTTTTTCAAGGAATAGAAATACACAAACCATATACACTTTTTGAACGAAAATGAGCATTGTTGAAGAAGAGCTTGATGAAGTTTAGAAATAGGCTTAAACCATCCCCCTGTGCTGAAGCTGCCGTCCCTCCAGGAGCTCCGGTTCTCGACCTCATTGTGATGCTCGACGAGGGTAAATCAGAAACTGAAAAGTAAGTTTTTGTATTCGATATCACAGTTCATTTAGCAGAGGAGCTCTCCTTTCTCTCATTTTTCCTCTGGTCGTCTTTTTCCACTTTTTTGGCAGCGTATTACTCAAAATCCTTTGTATTGCTTGCGTCTTTTGTTTCTGGGATTTTCTTTTTGAATTCCTGAGGTGCTCTCTAACTGTGCACTGGTGCTTTATTTTCTTGATTGCTTTTTTCTCGCCTTTTGTGTTCCCTATACCATAATGCATAATATTGTCTGTGGAGAAAAGGGTACGATCAAGGATAAAGAATGAGGCTGGAGAAAAGTATTGGCAGGCACCCATATCTGGAAATGAAAGACAATGAAATGGCAACGACCGTTTTGGGAAGTGATTGTACTCTGCTTTCTCTGATCTCGTGTCAACGCACAGACGTAGTATAATTTGGCTTAGGCCATTGCTACGCCCATTGCCTCCAGATTTCCTATGCACATTGTAAATATTAGCTTTAGAAAAGTTGAACAAACCAAGAGTGTTTTCTAGATCGGTTTAAAATCATTATTAAACTTGTTAATTTAGACTTAAAATCTCCATTTAAAAATTCAGTATTTAAATTATAATTATTAGTAGTAGTCAAGTGCATTTTCATACAAATGCCATCTGCTTCTCATTTAGATGAAAAGCGTGTGCAAGCCCTTTAAAAAATATGTCAGTTTTACTTACAACTTTAATTTATATCCGTCATATTTTCTGGTTTGGGTTTGGATGGTTTGCAGTGTAATGCTCATTCCTTTCAATCCAAAGGCGTGGATGAAAGTAAGCTAGGAAAAGTAATTTCGTAACAAATCTAACCAATACCCAATTTTTGTGATAAAACAAAGTAAGCCCAA
>JAHZMY010002912.1:0-16180 GCA_027743915.1 Seira sanloemensis | reverse complement strand
GAATCAACGATAACTCTACTCCGACGATAATGGAGTATACAAAAATACAGGCCACTTTCTCCTCTTAGTGTATACCCAAAGGGAAAGTTTGCAACAGGAACGGAAAGTACTTGGAGCGCTGGCATGAAGAAAAAACTACTCCAGTGGAAATTACATTATCCATGTTCCAATACACAAAATAGTACTCCCTCAGAGTTTCAAGTTGAACAATGACCATCCGCATCCCTGTTTCTGACACTGCTATAAAGGGATATGTTTTGCAGTCAAAAGTGCGCATAGAGAGTTACATATGAGACTTTACTTTCATTTTTCAGCGCTGTGCACCATATTTTTTCTCCAAATAACCGCATGTACATACATACTACTTTGAGATGTTGTTTAGAGAGAAGAGCAATTTTGTGCAGAGTTTGCTAAAAACAAAATTTTCATCTCATATTACGCATTCAAATTACATCGTACTACATAATATTTCGGTACGTGACTTCCTTGTATAATCAATTTTTTGTTTTATCGTGTGGAAAGACTAAATAAAAAGTAGAAATGGGGGAAAGGGCACGGCACACAGATAAAATAATGGCTTCTCCGGTGGAAGGTTCAAAAACATTCAAGAACATTCAGAATATTTTATTTCCTTTTCAGATTTAGTAAAAGTTGAGCCCATGCAGACATATTAATGTTGCCTCCTTTGATTTACAAATGGCGGCTTTCTCGAATTGATACTGATCATCAGAAAGGTCTACAGATATTTTTTAAAGTCAGACGCAATATAATATTTACTAGCGGTACGCATTCGAATTCCCCCATTTCAATTTTTTACACTACCTAGACGTTATTTGTGCCAAATGTTCTGTTTCCCATGTTTCCGTTCCAATAGGCTCCCCTTTAACTCTGTATATTTTGCATGACACTTTGCTCGTCTCTCTGCGATGTTGCACTTTGTAAAGCTTCCCCTTGCTCGCTGTCGATGGAGCCATAAAGTAGTCATTTTCCTTCCTCTTTAATAATATTAAACCACTTGTGCTTACACCAGGAAGGAGGAGAAAAGTAATCCTGTGTATATGTATATTTCTCGAGGATCAATTTTTAGGGAATCCCAGAAGAAGAAATTGTTTGATCAGGATCTTCCACGGTTTTGTCATTTTGTCATTGTTACGCGCGTGTGTGTGTGTATATATATATAAACTTTTCGTGCAAATGTAGGGAAAGCGCCAAGTATTGGAAGGGAAGAAGAATGTTTCTCAATTTTAAATGGATTTTGGTGGTAGGAGGACTCGATCCATTCAACTGAAATTGAGAAGACTTTGTAAGCGCATATACATTTCTCCTTTTCTCTGAATGTGGAGTAAAAGTGCTTTTTTCGAAAATGGAACTCACAAAAGGAGAAAAACGAATGATTTATTGCCAGGTCAAAATTACTCAAAAGTATGCTGAAACGTTTCATTTTTCGAAGGAAAGAAGCTTTATGCATAAAAGCCTTTATTCATTTCCTTGCTTAGATTCCTCGAGTAATTTATTGAGCAATGTCAAACCCATAGAGAAAAAAAGATGGCCTGGAAAGAAAGCGTGGAATGCTTGGGGTTCTACGAGAAAAAAGTTTGGGTTTTGATTACCTCAACCTTAACTAAAAGGTACAAAACAAAAATTTCATAGCTTCTTAAAAATAAATCCTGCCTCACACAAAAAGAAGAAGGGAGGCAGAGCTTGTGAGACAGAAAGACGCCGACTTTCACTCATTCCATTCCTGGAAATGTAAAAGGCAAGCAATTTTCACAGGAAATTTTTAATGCAAATGACGAGCTACGACAAAATAAAATGAATTAAAATAAGTTATCTACAAACTAGAGAATTATCCGATTAAATTTCGTACTTTCTCCCAACTTTCTTTCCGTCAACTCAGCTGATTCGCATTGAGAACGTAAAAGAAGAGACTGAAATCAAGAATGATTGTTTTCCTCCCACAAAAATTATTACACACGGCCTAATGCTCGATTTATTCATTCTAACAAGTTTCTATTTTCGCACCTTACGTAAAAACTTAATCCGTTCACTTTCCCCTCTACTAACTAATTTTCAATGCAGAACATGAAGCAATCTCATTAAGCCTAATTGTTTTTCTCTCGAAACTCAAATTTTTCTCATTAGGCTGAAAGATAAATTGATATTTCTTCATAGCAAATATCCCCTTGTAATTGTTCGAATTACAGATTATACATTGGTTTCGGATCTTTCTCCTACCTACCTGAAGTGAGAGGCAAAGTCTGTCTGGCATTTTGACAAAAAGTCTAATCTCTTACCTTCTAGAGGGAGAAAAACTTTATCGGAGTTGTTCCGTAAAATGTTCGAGTTAACAGAAAATGGTGGGTGGCAGTAGAGGAAAAGTGGGTGACAGACAGAGAACGAGCAAAAAGCAAAACAGAGCAGAACTCCTCCTGAAAAATGGTATGTTTTCCAACTTTGAATCCCTTATCTTTTCTTGCAATTTACGGGCCATCTGAAAAGGGGGAAAAGTTTCACTTCTTCAGAAATGTTGAAATGAGATGACAAAACTGGTGTAAAGCCTTTTGCATTCTGGGGAAAGCATAGTCTTTTCCAATCTGTGTAATGTTTAAAAGGGACATGTGCACGTTTGTGTGCTAATGTTCATTTCTCAGAATGAAGCATTAAATATAAATTAAATTACATCAAAAGTATTGAATCCATATTTTTTAAAACTTTTAGTCGCAGTGAATTTTTGTTTGTACATATTCATGGTGGTAAGTAAAAATCTATACATTTACCTATCAAGATTTGTATTGTTAACACTACACAATACATAGGTATATTTATCACAAAGCAGATAAGACATGACACTGAAATATTAGTAAAATCTGTGAGTCTTGAATAAATGTCAAGGAACAATTTTTCTTTGTTCTCTTATGACTAAAGCTGACTTCATATATTCCAGTGATGTTGTGATATTACCCATGTGTGCAAACAGCTTGAGAAAAAAATGCTTTTGCTCTACCTCACAAATCATTATTATGATACTTCATTTACAAAGCAAGTGGAGCTTTCTCCCCGAATGTACATTCGTGATGAAATCCTCAACGTTCATCATCGTCGAAGTTGACGCTCCACGCACACAAAACCACAACAAACACTGCACTGTTTTGAATCTGTTTGAAATTTGGTCTCCAGTGGATTCCCAAGAGACTCGTGTGATCTTTGATTCAACGTGTGCTCTTGAAGGATCACCCTGTAAAAATCTACGAGCGTTATACACTGTGTACTTAATGTTTACAAAGTGGCTTAATATTTCAACGTTAGATTCTGATGACACGTAGTCAGTGAGTGAAAGTGCAGGAAATTGAAGACAGTTTTGCGTGTCTCAAAATCATTACGAGCTCATGTCATGTCAACCGTTCACGACATTCTGTCCTGACATGTCTGGTATTCTTTGGGGTTGCTTTCGGGATCACTGGCTAGGATTTTGCTACAAAAGTGTTGCCCTACTTAAAACTTTTCCTTCCCATTAAAATTTTAATCCGAGTTGGGCAATTTTACGAGATAAGAATTTAGGAGGTAAACTTTGTACCTCGTCACTTTTCTTGTGTGCATTTTGTCGGATCTCCTTTTTGCTTCCCCGAAGAACGCATTTTCCAACTTTCTCTGCTTTATCTCTACGCATATAATTTCCCCTTTCCTGGACAACCATTAGCTAAGCCTTCAGCCTTCCTGGCTGAATGGTGCTCCACCTACGCACACTGCGTTAAAGCAATATTGCACACCAAGGGGATTTCCTAAGCGGAGTGAATAGCGTCAGACAAGACGAGCTTAACTGTCCCAATAGGCAACAATTTTCTACTTTATTAGAAATGGCTCCCCCTTCAACGATAATTGGATTGCTCCATAGTACACATGCCATTATGCACCGGCACTTGTCTACTCTCTCAAACTCTCTGTTTAACTAAGGAACACATAAAAGTTCCAGGGCCTAAAGAGTTTATAAGATACAATGAGTGCAGGATACCCAGAGCACACAAAAATAATATCCACACAAGAATCTTTTGGAGAAAGGAGCACAATTTTTATTTCGTTAATTTTATGGGATACGCGAAAACATGATGCTACTTTCATATCTCCCTTTGAGACCATGATGCCCTTTTATGTAGAAGCATATAACCTTATGTGGCATTATTCCACGTCGTCAATTACACTCTTGACAAGACGTTTTTCTCCTTTCATGCTCCCCATCTTCTAGCACTTAAATCATGTGCTGATGACGGTTACAAAATAGCAACATTAATTTCCTTGTTCATCTTGCCAATCTGTTCAGGTGTAGTTGGAAAAAGCTAATTGTGCTCTATTTAAGAATGTCGCTTTATTAAATAACACCTTTTGTTGACATAGACGTATGTGTGCAGAAACGTACATAGGTATACCTAGCTAGTTTGATTTTGTCTCTGTTGTTTGACATAACGCGCAAAATTGGGTTATACAAACTAAGCGTTATTATTATAAAGACTTTGTGTGGTACAGCGTTAGCCGCGAGTAATTAATATTTGGGTTAAATGTAAACGCAGTTGTGAGATTCGAAGAATTGAAGATATAAAATAAACGGCTGGTTTTCATTACATGTTTGTATGTATGCTGTTTAGTTTTAATTATTGCCTAGTATTTGGAGAGAAATTAGTAAAACAGCTTCTTGAATGTATCTTTGCGGCAAACCGTTATATGTACATACGCTCATATTGATGAGTGATTATGTTTGGGATTTACACGAAGGAAAATCATGTCACTTTAGCCATTAGCCCTACCTTTTGAACCCATTCCAGAGTATTCTTTCCAGAATGATTAAAACAGAGAAATGGCAAAGTGGGGAAATTCTTGCGAGTTAAACGAAGCGATAGCAGTTCCAAAAAAATGTATGCAAAGACGCAAACTTATTCATCCATCTGAATTCTTGGTCTAGACTAAATCTAGAGAAAACTTTTCCCTCCTCATCTTGCGCTAAACTCCATTCTCATTCACTTTCAACAAAAAAAAAGTTTTCGGGGATTGAGCAAGGATTTGTGGGAAGGTTGACATAATGTTTAATTAAAGGAGGCAGGAAAGCTAGAGAAAAAGGAGCGTAGTAGCACCCGCATGCTGTTTTTGACAGCTGAGACACACAAAAACACATACTTCCTTCCTTCACACAATTTTGCTACAGAGTGTGATACTTCACTCCGCTTTCTCCCTTTCACCAAATTTTTTTTCTTACTCCATATTTGCACGTTCGATATGGAAAAAAATCTAGGGTTGTATATGGAATGAGTGCGCTTTTAGATTGAAAAAGGGATGCCATATTGCATAATATTTTCATTCATTTCACTTTACTCGTTTCGGTAGGTATATTGGAAAAGTGTGTATACTTTGTGTTGGCTGAGCTTGTGATTATTACTTCCAGCTTCACTTCAACATGATTTCCGTCTCAGATATTTTTTCAATAACTGCCACCGACGAATGAGGCCATATGCCATTGAAAGGGAAAATGGAAGAAAGGTTGTAACAGGCGTACAACACACGAGGACACTATCGTCTCAGCATGGAGCCTTCCTGAAACGACGTATGACAATAATGGGGAAAATACATAGGTGATGGCGATGTAAATGATGATGAAAATGAAACAGAATTCAACCTGTGCCTCTCCTCTTCTCTCGGGTCTATAGATTTCTTCCCGCGTAAGAGAAAGTAGTTTGCGAGGTCGAGGGAAATTCGGAGAGCATGTTCCGGGAACACGCTGCTTTTTGCGAGAGAGGTCTTACCTCCGAGGTACCACACACCAACAGCCTCTTTGTATGCGTCACTCAAGTCTCTTTGGAAGTCATGCACCAGCATTGATGATGCAGAGTTATTGCATAGTAAATCAATCAATTTACCCTTCCTCGTTTTAAACACTTTAAAACTGAAGTGATAGGCAATGCAAGTAGGACGGAACGGGATTGTCGTTCAAGGCGAAATCTTTCTGAAAGTTTGATCGCTGTTACGAGAAGAGTTGTATAGAGTTTCCGAGCTACTCGATTTATCAGGACATTGTAATGCGAGCTAAAAAATGCCTCGACTCTGAAATTGTAAAATGGGATTTTGAGGCATGGTCTGAGGCAGAGTAAACAAGTGCGGAGAAATATGGATGGGGTGGCTGCGACTCAAATTGTAACTTTAAAGTTTCCCGATTCACTAACCATCGGCAATGGAACAGCTCATGCATACCAAGTAAATTAGATATTTTTTGTACTATGAATATACAAGGGAAAACCACGAACATGTACCCAATGAAATCTGCTTTCGTTATCGAATTGAAATCAGCGAAAAAATCCCATAGTCTCATTTTATTGGATATACTCAACGTTCCGAGAATCACTTTTAACTTTTCGCTCCATATTGTAGTTTTGAGGAAGGCTTTGGAATAAAGATTTGAGACGAGTTTCCCTCAAGAAATAATAATTTTGTTATGTGAATTGTGCAATCCTATAGCTATTCAGCTATTAGAATAGAATAGAAAGTTCGATTTTTGGGAGAGTATCCATATGTACATACCTACTTTTCTTACATTTTTCATCGTCGTGGTGGTGCAAGAAGTTTTGCTCCTGTTGAGTATATGCAGTCTTGTGGCACACACAGCTTCATCCCGGGAATGAAAAAGGGGTAGATGTAAAGCCTACCATTTCTTCGAAGGAGGACTTCAGACCTCAAATTCTAGATCCAATTTGCAAAGCCGAGCTTTTAATGAGATGGAAATCGATTGAAATTCCACTCAAGGAGAACGCATCAAAGGGATATGGATTCAAGGGGAAAAACAATAAATCCATGTCTATTCTCTTATTGTTTGTCTGACGACAATGTGTGTGTGCAGACTATACTCACGATTCTTACAAAAAGGTTCATTCCTACAAAAAAGTATTTATGCATACACAAATATAGGCCCTATAAAGTAAAGCAAATGTTTGGAGTGAATTTAAAGGACAAGCATGTAAGTAAGTATGAAGAAAAAAACTCTTTCTCAACAAAGTTTTCACTGAATGAGCAAGGCCTAAAAGAGAAATCCATTGTAGGAAGTAGACTTTCACTAATGTGCATAACCACAAAAAATTAAGGCCTCTCAACTTTCCATGTGCGTTGCTTATCCGGCCTTCGTGAAAACAGTTTTCATTAGCAAAATGTATGCGTTTGTTTTACGAAACTTGCTTTCTGTGGTAAAAACCACGCATAAGGTCATATCCGCTCACTCTTACTGAAACCAGCATGAAACCACAGAAAAATGTACGTGCGAGAGAGCGTACGAAGAGAGAGAGAGAAAGAGAGAGAGAGAGAGGACAGTGGAAGGAAGTATTATTTAAAGTTTTTCTCATCTTTTCTTCGAAAAGCACTGTAGTCAAGTCACGACGTTGATTGCAGACATACTCTGTCTCTCTTTGGGAGGCTACCAAGGAATTACAGTGGAAGTGTGCGATCATGCTTATAGAACTATGACGTGTGAAATCCTGCATTAATTTCTCTACTAAAAGATTGCCAAAAAGTGAAGTTCTAAGAAGTGGAGGAAAATAAACAGCCATTTTATTCTAAATTCTTTTTCCGTTCCATTTATTAACACAAGGGCTCGTTCGCTGAATAAATATTCATATGCCTAATATCTCGTTCTCTCTCCATGTACCTGCTTGCCCATATATTAATTTTTAGCTTACCTACCAACTACAACTTTGGAGTGATTTTGTGTCAACATTTTCTTTTAGAGAAATCAAATTCAGTAAAGAAAAAGTTTTTCCTCCTTATACTTTATCTAAATAATATTCTCTCCTGATTTTGGTTAGAAAGTAATAAAGAGCCATTTAAGTTGGATAATACAATATTCTCCATAATATTGGCACATTGTCAGGAAAAGGGAAAATTCTCAAGTAGCCACACCAAGAGCATCCAAAGGATCTATAAGGCTAATTCTGACGTATACCTATACACACACAAAGCACCAGCTTTAAAAACTGTTTTTTCCCATCTTGATAAACATGCATACAAAAAAGCTATTGAAAAACTTTCTCCATTTGAGTTCCCCAAGAAAAACTTTGGAAATAATTCGGTTATATGAATAAATAAGAAAGCATAAAAAAAGTTTAAATTGCGATATCATATTTATATAAGGATGGGGGCAAGGTAGAAAAAACTAACTGTGAAATAAAATGTGATTCATATTTCTACCAGCAAAATGTATTTCACTCACTACTACTACTGTGCAAACTAATAACGATGTTTGCGCACTGTAAAAATAGTTGTTTTTTGTTTGAAAATCTGTCGCTTTTTACGATGACACTATCTCTCCTCCACACTGGCTAGCTTTTTGCTTTACGAACCATATCAGCTCGTGTGGCTCGGGGCTGCCAAGGACCATAGCGCGCATACGACTTTCCTTCTCGCACAAACTAAAAAAATCTGTATTATTACGAACAAAATGGATTATTATTTTGAACACAAGAGTAGTATAATGGTCTCATCATCTCCTAAAACGGTATACAAAATATTTCTGTAGTATTCAGAGAATGTGATGTTATATACGCCATTTTTTAATGGAGAAGATAAGCCATCTCATATTTCTGTTTGTATTTACCAGCAGGAGCAGCGGCGCTTTCATATGGTTTGTTTCTGTTTCGGCATGTTTAACGCAAAACACTAGGCATGGATTTTTTTTCGTCTCATGCTCAGGGCTACTTGCCATTCCGTATATAAGAAACCTGATGTAACTGCAAGAGCTCTGGTAAACAAAGCGTTGGTGAATGGAAATGAAAGAGTGAGGATAAGGGGGTAATATGCAAGTCCCAAGAATGGGGACAATTTTCGGTGCTCAGAGGACCATGAAATAAGCTCATATATAACACAATATTAGAATCATTTGACTAAAATTCGGCTTTAATCTTTGAGATTTCCAGACTGCAGTTTGCTTTCTCTTTGGCTTGGAAAATGGCATTGCTGACGGGCAAAAGTCTTGCGCTCCAACATTTTGTATCTGCCCCAGCCTTGGATTAAAATCAGGGTAGGTTAATGCACACCCAACATGTGGCTTACACGTCGGCTGGATAAGTACATACATCTTTCACTCCTCCTCTTCGTAAACTATGCAAGAGAGGTAAACTACAAGAACATTAAAGAGGACATTTTGTGGCAACAAAACTTTAATAAATGAATGCTCTCCATCTTTGAACCAAACTGATGGCTTCGTGTCACCGTGGGCTGGTAAGCGGTGGCGCAATATGGAAGATTGTGTACTTGTGTGGTTAGGAAAATCATTACTCGTTTTTGCTTCAGGACAAGAAACTAATTTGCACAGGCAAGCACAATTATTCACCCAAGCAAATAAGATTTTTAAAAAGGAAATTGCAATGAACCTGTATTTACATAGTACGTCAAAAATTTCAGAAAAAACTCTTGTGAAGGAGACTTTCAGTATACGCCTTTTATGAGAAATTGGCAGAAGATGAAAGATGAGGAAACAGTATTGATGAAGCTATCAAATCGTGAGCTGCACAACAATAAAAAAATACATACTCTTGTCTCAAAATTGTATGAAACCTGTCATTACAAATTTGAGCACGCATAGGTAACCTTCCATTTCCGTGTAATCACAAGCAAATGAAGAAAAGCGGAAAAGATGAATTTTTCCGATGGGATAAGTACTTTGAGAGAAAATGTCTTGTGATTAGGTACGTCTCACAGAGAGAAAAAGGAATTCATTTTTCCACCATACACTTTTTATTACCCGTATATTGCCTACATGTAATGGGACGATTAATGATTGGAAAGATGCAGTAGAACGTATGGCTTCAATATATAGTTTATGAATGAGGAAGTGAATTCTGTTGGGAGCGCAAACACAGGCGGTAACAAGAGAAATGGTAGGTACCAACCTGTTTGCTATTCCTCTCACGAGACCTGTCAACGTCATTCCCTTGAACTAGCATGCTCTAACCATTTATTCATTTTAATACCTAGTGGGAATCTCCTTAAACCTTTTTCTGCAGCACGGCAAAATGTACACACATATTTATGCGTAGGTGAAAGCACATACGTAAAGAGGATGAGGGCCCAAGCGTTTTCAAATAAAGGAAGAAAAATTGGGTCCATGTGATAAGACTTTTTAAGGATAGCTGTGGAATAAGGAACGAGTTTTTTTTTGCAAAAGGGAAAATTGCCGAGAGTTTTTCTGTACGACTCCCATTTTGATTCAAAAAATTACTGAGGAGGAGAGCATGTATCTTCCTGAAATGTGCGTTGTAAAATGGAATTATTGTGCATGTCACGTTACATTGCTCACAATTTTTTATGTCACATCTGCACTACTATTTTATTTCCCTTGATTATGGGAAAAGTACCTAAATGGAGAGAGGGAGGGGACTTTAAATGGAAGTGATTGCACACGGAGAAAAAATTAATGTAAAAGGGACATTTTCCCGGATGCAATAATTTTATTACTTGTTTGTAGGAAACGTTTCTATTCACATTATCGGATTTTACGTACGATCGTCTTTTACTTACTTGCAGGCTTTAAAACATTTTTGCGTACAAAGTTTGATAACGCAGATTTGAACAGGAAGAGAATCACAGTACGCAATCAGAATATTGTTTTATGGCATGAATTTTGCGTGCATTTATATAACGTGATAAATGATTCCAGAAGTCAAAACTGCTTCAAATCATTGTAATGTGCTTTTAAAATTCTACTGTATATCTTAACTAATACCAGACCCTGTGGCAGTTTTGTGCATTTCTCAGGCTGAATTTGTTGAAGCTACGAACATCACAGATTTTCTTTAAAAACTAATTATTGATTTCGATTTCATTACGATGAAGTAACTCAATCTGAAACTTTGTTGTTATTCAGTTCCATTGATTTGCTTTTCTGTTTAGGATATTCTTACATGTGTATAATTAGTTTTGAATTTCGAGTATTTCCTTGGAGTTACTATAAGCTCTAACGTTGCCCCATTGGTAAGAATTTCCTAGAATTGTCGAGTATAAGTGCATGCCATATGCACGCCTACGTGTGTATCAGTGATCATTTAAAAGAGACTTGTAAGCTTCCAGACACTTTTGTATTCCAGAGCCTTGACTTACTTCACACACAGCCTAACATAGTTCAATCAGTTTCTCTGTGCTATTTGCTAAATGCCTTTTGTATACAATTTCTGAAGGATAATTTAGACCCCGTCTCTCAGGCCCTCTATCCTTTTCATTCTCGTCTTTTCAACTTTTAATACGCTTGCACAATACGTGCAGAATGCAATCTAGTCCAGTACAAGGTGGGATAATACGGTGACTATTACTAAAGGCCGTCGATGAAACTCTATTCCGCCCTATTATTCACTATTTTGTAGGCCCTAACTTCCTCCTTTCGCAAGGTATTATGACATGCATTGCAACTTATCTCCTTTCGACTTGACATCCTCTTTCTACTTCACGTCCGTTTCCCCCGTTATAAGCCTCTTTATAAGGCGATACGATTTTCACCAGTGTTTTATCTCCTGTTTACCCTAAAAAAATCTCAAGATGTTCTCCTTTTTCTCTGGATGTAATGACTCGAAAAACAGCCCATTTCAACATTTCCCTAGAAAAAGCGCAATATACTTATTATACCTACCTAGTGAGGCTGAATAAGGTAAAAACTGTGATTTTTTTTGCAAACCTAATGGAAGACGAGTTGACTGGCCGTAAGCTAAGAGCAGCGTTTTATACTTTCCCTATACAACCATATACATTCATACAGAGATTTAGCAAAAGATGATGATGGCGATATGAGGTAACCTGAATGTATTTTTCATCCGTATGGGAGCCAGCATGTTCTTGTGAATAGATGACTGGAACTCATGTACCGTAAAAAGTGCAATGCCAATGAGAACCTGTCAACGGGTTTTGTGTCCGGGAGCCTACACACCATTTCTCCCTAATGCTGATATAACCGTGTGCTTCTATTATGTCAAAAATTTCTCAAACTATTTGCTCTCTCTCTCTCTCTCAGCCTCTGCAGAATAACACGGTAATGCAATGAATGGTTTGGCTTTCCTCTTCCATAGTTTTTTTTAGCTTTTTCTCCTGGAGGTTGGCGCCTTCGATTCGGAAAAAACAGTGGACGTTATGCTGAAAACATTGTAATAATGTAACCAACTGACTTTCTAATAATTCTAAATGGACTCATATTTCAAATTGAGACCAGAGGCTGGCCCCTATACGTCTGTATCATGACATCAGCACTTCAAATAAATTTCACATTTTCCTTTTCTGACTTTTCCCAACCAACATTTATTATGGTCAGTTGGAAAGGGCTATTAGGTACCTACCTACGTATAAAAGCGCGCACTCTTGTTTCCCTTCATTCACTCCCGAGTTTTTTTAAGATCAAAGAGAAGTTCAGCATGAAAAAATCGTATATTTTGTAAGAAAAAAGGGAGAGCATGAAGAGAAAAATCTTTGCTTATGTGTCCACTGAGAGAAAATAAGAGAGCCGAGATAAAATCTTATCCTTCTTTTCCGCTGCTCATCTCACTGTTTCCTCCGTGCTTCCTTATGAATGTTATTTGATGCGATATCAATGAAGAAATCTTACTTTTTTTTTACTCTCTGGTGCTTGACTCGACCGTTTATACTCCGTGTGAACTGTGTAGAAGAGGTACCTGTTTTTCCTTCATGCTTCCTAGATGATGATGGCAATGCTTCTTCAGCTACTGTTTCCACTGGCCTAGTCCATTCCTCCGGGGAATATTCTCGGAAAGGAGAAGGAATATCAAGGCTCAAAAGTAAATAAGCTAAAAGGACTTTGTGTTTATATTCCATGTCAGAAGAGAAGGAAAAAATCTAACGCAGGGAGTGGATGAATGTAATGTGCACGAGTCCCGTTAAAATACCCACTGTGAGGGCTCCTTACCTTGATGAAAAGCCATGTCAGGTGTATGCATACATATATGCATCTACCAAACAACACAGAGAGAAGGAGAAAGGCTTTCATCCTATTCATAGAATATATACATATATAATTTAGTGTGTTTTTTGTATTTTATATATTATCCATTCTAGAAAGGTTTATGGAAAAATCCTCCCTCTGATTCTGATTCTTTATCGGAGTGAAAAGAGGCATTAAAGCCTGTTTAAAACAACTTGTGTGGATTTATGTAGCAGATATGAATAGGAATCGAATGAAGCTAAGGAAATCACTTGATTTCACTCTGTAATTAAATGATCCACTAAGCGGAACGATGTTGGCTAGTCCTTCAAACGAAAATCTACATTTTAAGCAAGGCGAGCTTCCACTAATAAACTTTTTTTCAGACATTAGTGTCTCCCAGACTTCAAGTACGGGAGCAATATGATCTTTCTGCATCTTTGAGTAAGTGAAACGATCCTGTTTGAACTTTTTTATTGCAACACTCAAACACGGAGAAAACGGGAAAACTCACAGAGAAAAATAAACTGTCAAGGCGTTATACAAATAAACTGAGGGCTAAATGAGCTTTTGTAATGGAAAAAGGTGCCTGAAAGTTACTTTATCAAGCTTAAAACTTTCCCCTGCTTTTCCCTTCTCTCAGTGTGTGCCTTCTTCAGGGAGGAAATTTTTGTGCATAGTTATAATGAAAGCACGCACAAACTATTTACAACTCGAGTCTGTCGACATAAAAATAGGACTTTGTGAGTTCAAACATGTCAGCAATTTTACGAAATGGGAAAATTCCCCTCATCTACTTCTTCAATTTTTATTCATTTTCTGGCAGAGTCAGCTTTTGTCATTTATTCTTCACGAAACAGATTTTGTGAGCTGTAGTGCCACTATAACATGGACGGCGGTGGTGACATATTAGATGGAATAGGAGGAAATAAAGCTTTAATGAGAAAATTCTCGGCGCTTTTAGCAAAAACTGTGAGCTCAAAAAAATTCTCTCTTCCTCCTTCAAAAGTTAATCACGTGCCGCATTTTGTTTATTAAATAGCCGGAACAAAAAATAAACGTCTTTATTTTGACTTTTACGAGCCCAGAGTAAAATATTTTTGAAAGTAAACGAATATACTTTAAAGTTGGACAGGGTTTTGTAGACGCGCAGGGCTTTCATATTTCCTCATTTCTCCAAAGAAAGGAAACTCCAAGTTCTTTTGTACACATCTATATTTTTGTACGAGGAAGGGTCCTTGACATTGATGATGACGATTGGCACTTTTACTTCTCACTTGAGTTTTCTCCACTCGTTAAAAAATGGAGAGAGTGCAAAAGAGAGAGAGAGAGAGAGAGAGAGATGGAAGCATTATTGATGTGGTTCCCTCTCCTTTCATTCATCCCTTTATTCAAGTATTCATTGAAGCTGGTGGTCCTCCTCCGGACGTGGTGGGAGCGGTTACTTTTTATTTGGTTCGTTGTTTGCTTTAACCATTTCGTTCAGGAAAAAAGTTAAAGCTCACATAATTTCTTGGGCTGAAGTTGGCAATATAATGATATGCTCGTATGAAAGATGAGAGTTTTCTTGGAGGAGATGCATGAAGCTACTACACACAGAGTATTTCTCAACTTTACCTCTTCAAACAATATCCATTGAAGTTTATTGACCATCAGCCAAGACTCAATGTAAACTTTTACTTGCCTTCCGTAGCCAAAGGAAAAAAATACTGAAACCACTCGTTTGCCTCTTGAATCACCGTATGGAACATTATCATGAAGCGACCATGGCTTTCCGTTTTTCCTTATTCTCTCTTTGAAAAGCTTAGGGAAAAATTAAGAAGTGCAGAAGCACATCATCATAATCATACACAAAACTGACCGTTACGAAAGATCGAATTGGCGGAAGCTGTATAAGTCCCAAGAGGGGAGACTCTAAGCGTAAGAACAGTTTTAAATATCAGTAAACTCAAATACTTTGAAAAAGTTTACATAACTGATTTATCCGCTTGAGTAAGTTGAGGGGTTCAACTTTCTCCAAGATTTTGTTTTCTGTTTTAACGCGTACGCACGCACTGCATTCGGTCTGGTTGGACGGTGCGCTTTCACCAGACGCATAAAGTGTAAGAAATATTGATAAAGTTAAATCTTTATGATAATCTAAAAAAAAGTTTAAAATTTATTTCTATACTTTTGTTGTTTAAGGTTAATATCAGTTTAGTTATACCTTCTTTATTTTAAAATCCAGAGAGCTTGTACAAGTAAGATTTTTTGTTTTCAAAGCCAAATTTTTGCCGTGAATCCAAGTAAAAAACATGAATTGGAATTGAAGAAAAACTCGAGTAAAATTATATTCCAAGGCTATTTTCCTCACTGAAAGTGAGCTTTAACGCCACTGAAGAAGAAATAAAATTGAATAAAACAGACATGTCAGACATGTAGGAGAGAGCAAAGACGAAAGATGTAACTTTTCCCATTGACTACCGTGTAGGTATGCATTGAAAAAAGCTAATAAACCGGAATTTCCTCTTATTCGGGCACATGAAAGTGAAAAAAATTGTGTAGTCTTCCTTCTGCTAAAAAATGGAGGGGTTGCATAAAGAAATAAGATTTTTCTCTGCCAGTGTTCATCTCGCCATTCAAGTGAGTGGGAGAAAGTCACACTGTACCATAGTCACGTCTGAGTTTGGAAGAGTCATTCATAGTCAGATGAAATTTGATGATTTGCACATCATTCCACACTTATTCTTCGACGCAATTCTTGAAGCGTTCCTCCATGGATGCAAACTGGTTTTGATGCGGGTATCTATATATAATATTAAATATATATAGGTATACGTTTACAACTCTTTTCCCTTGTGCTCTCCTTCCTCTCAGAAAGGGAATATTACTATGCATAATGCTATCTTTGAAACGTAAAAAAGACGTATTTATGCGTAAGCATGCCATTTCGTAATGCCTGTTTGGTATGCATGCATGCATGTGAACACAGAAGCTCGAACCGTATGAGAACCTCACTAGTTATCATATCACAGTTCCGCTAAAATATGAACAAGTTGGCAAAAATATAGTTTACCAACTTGCATTTATCTTTCTCTCTCCTATTTAAAATTTTCTTTTGGGCTGTGAAATGCAATATAATACTTTCTCCTGGAATACGTTTCGAGTATCGAAGTGGAAATACTATAGGTTCCTATTTATATATCCATGGAAGCTGAAGCTGGCGTTGTGTAGCTCTCCGCAGTGCTTTCTCTCTCTCTATCT